>CM033719.1:68063513-68257510 GCA_019671005.1 Hibiscus mutabilis | reverse complement strand
CTTCATTAAGTTCTCGACCATCATCATCATCATCTGCCACGTTACTAGGCAGCGGCACCTTAGGAAACACATTATAGATTTTCCTGACACGATCTAACATGCACATTTTGTTATAGACACAAGAAAAGAAATAACAGAACCAAATGAACCAAACGGCTATACATAAAATAATATAATCAATGTGAGTATGTATCTGTAATTCAGGATAAGGATAAAACCTTATCTCTTTGCTAGACAGATTATTAGGCAGATTATGGGGCTTAATCTTAGGATTTATATTTTATTTATTTGTTACCTAATTTAGGGATTTTTTACTTGTATATATATCTTATATTCTGGTGAATAAAAGATGAGTGAAACTTACAGTTTTACACCAGTTTCTACATGGTATCAGTCTAGGGATCGATTCTCTGATTTAAAATAATATAATCAATGTGAGTATGTATCTGTAATTCAGGATAAGGATAAAACCTTATCTCTTTGCTGTATCTTAGACAGATTATTAGGCAGATTATGGGGCTTAATCTTAGGATTTATATTTTATTTATTTGTTACCTAATTTAGGGATTTTTTACTTGTATATATATCCTATATTCTGGTGAATAAAAGATGAGTGAAACTTACAGTTTTACACCAGTTTCTACATGGTATCAGTCTAGGGATCGATTCTCTGATTTAAAGACTATGGTTTCTCCCTCGCATCCTCGGAGCTACTCCTTCGACAGATCCTCATTTTCTTGTCGATGATTTTTTAGAACTCCCCTGGAACAATGATTTACTTGCCATCGATTTCTCGGGCCATAATTATCTTCCATGGTCCCAATCACAAAATCTTCCTTCTTGGTCGAGGAAAACTCGGCTATATATTTGAGGGAGAGTAAGAAACCTCCTTCCACAGATCCAGGATGTGAAAAGTGGGTGCGTGAGAATGGTAGGGTGATGTCTTGGCTAATCAATACCATGTCCCCGACATTGGTACACATTTTCTCCTTTACGAAACAGCAAAGCAGATATATGGCAAGTCTGTTCAGAGACCTATTCTAACACAGACAACACCTCTAAACTATTTAGCATTGAGAGTCGGGTGTCCAATTTGAAGCAAGATGGTCTGAGTTTTACCGAGTACTTTCACACTCTGTCAAGCTTTTGGCAGCAACTTGACCTATATGCAAAACATGATTGGGAAACTCCTAAAGATGCAACTTTGTACGTAAAGATACAAGCACAACGGAGGGTCTTTCAATTTCTCAATGGTCTCAACACCGATCGGGATTTGTGAAGGCTCGGATTCTTGGTACAAAGCCTCCTCTTTCCATTCGCGAAGTCTTTTGAAGTCAAGAGAGAAAAGGTCTTTTATGCTTCCTTTGTTTCCCACATCCGATGCTCGCTTTAATTACTCGGTCTTCCTCTTCAACTAAGACTAGAAAGCGGAGACTGTTTGTGATTTTTGCAAAAAACTAGGCCACTCAAGGAACAGTCTTTGGAAATTACATGGCAAGCCTAGTGATTGAGATCTACTTCATAGAAAGCACCCCGAGAATCACACCCAATTCACAAGTACAATGAGCGGTGGTGTTTTTTCAGAGAGCAGACTTGCTACACTCCAAAAGATGTTTGGCAACATGGGAGGCACTAGCAATGCAAATGTGGTTTACGCTGGAAGAAGGTACACAGACCGGGTTCTTCCCTCTGACCTTTTTAGTTACACAAGATGCTCCCAGCGTGGATTATTGACTCAGGAGCATCTGACCATATGACTGGTAACAGAACATTATTTTCTGCCTTTGAACCCTCCTGCTCTAAGCAATCTATTAAAGTTGTAGACGGGTCTGTATCCCCTATACATGGGTCTGGTTCAGTTGCTCTTAATAAGGATATTTTCCTTAAGGATGTTCTTTTTGTACCCAATCTTACTTGCAATTTACTCTCAGTGAGTAAACTCTCTAAGGATTTGCAATGTTGCTCAAAGTTTAATGATAATGGTTGCATTTTGCAGGCACTGGATTCGAAGAAAATAATTGGCAATGCTAGATTGCACAATGGGCTCTTTATCCTCTATGGCACTCCTAAATCAACTCCTTCAGCTGTTACTAGTTCTGTTTCTCCTTTAGGGCAGCATGATGAAATTATGTTATGGCATTTTCAACTAGGCCACCCTAGTTTTTATTATCTTGCTAAATTATTTCCTGCTCTATTTATTAATAAAAAACCACAGTTGTTTAAATGTCATATTTGTCCTCTTGCTAAACAAACGAAAGCCTCTTATCTCCCATCTACTTATAAATCTTCTCAACCTTTGCTTTAATCCATAGTGATGTTTGGGGTCCCTCTAAAGTGAAGAATATTAATGGGTGTCGATGGTTTGTTTCTTTCATTGATGATCATAGTAGGACGACATGGGCTTACTTAATGAAAGATAAATCTGAAACTATATCTATTTTCAAAAGGTTCTATACTATGGTTGAAAATCAATTTCAGAGTAAAATTCAACTATTCAAATCCGATAATGGGGGAGCTTCTCAACCCTTTGCTTTAATCCATAGTGATGTTTGGGGTCCCTCTAAAGTGAAGAATATTAATGGGTGTCGATGGTTTGTTTCTTTCATTGATGATCATAGTAGGACGACATGGACTTATTTAATGAAAGATAAATCTGAAACTATATCTATTTTTGAAAGGTTCTATACTATGGTTGAAAATCAATTTCAGAGTAAAATTCAACTATTCAAATCCGATAATGGGGGAGAGTTCTTTGCTACTTCTTTGGGTAAATTTTTTCAGGAAAAAGGCAGTCCAAATTAGCTCCTGTGTGGATACACCACAACAGAATGGGATTGCCGAGAGAAAGAATAGGCATTTACTAGAGGTAACTAGATCCTTGTTATTTTCTGGAAATATACCAAAATATCTGTGGGACGAGGCTTTGTTAACTGCCACTTATCTTATCAATAGAATGCCGAGTAAAGTCCTTAAATTCAAGACACCAAGGGCTTTTTTCTTGGAGAGTTATCCTCATTTCAAGCCTCTTTCCTCTGTTCTTCCTCTTAGAATTTTTGGCTGCACTGTTTTTGTAAATAATGTGGACCCTTCAAAATCAAAATTAGATCCTAGGGTTCTTAAGTGTGTCTTTATGGAATATTCTTCACTTAAAAAAGGCTACAAATGTTACTACCCTCCTACTAAAAAATTCTTCGTCTCGATGTATGTAACCTTTTTTGAGCATGAACCTTATTTTACCAAGGCTCCAATTCAGGGGGAGACTTGGACAGAATTCCAGCCTCTAAAACATCAGGTATACCCATTCCCATCTTCTTTGATACCTTTAGATGTTCTGCGTACTGCATCTCATGATATTGAGTCTCCACCTAAATCAACTACACCAGTACATTCTCCTATTCCTGTTGATGTTCCTTCACCAGCAGCCTCCCAACTTTCACCTCCTAAAACTATTCCTCAAAACACACAGACTACAAAAAAACTCAGTGTCTACACCAAAAAGAAAAAGACCATTCCTGAGGCCATTTTGCAATCTGACACTTGCCGAGAGTTGGAATTGAGTCCAGCTGCCTTGGAGGATGATGAAGGTAATGAAATTTCTCCTTTATTTGATATGGAAATTTTACCTATTGCTAAGAGAAAAAGGGGTTAGACAATGTACAAAGTATCCTATTCAGAAGTATGTTGCCTATGGAAAGTTAATGCCCTCTTTTAAGACCTTTACAGCTTGCGTTGATAAGGAGGAGATTCCCAAAACAATTGATGATGCCCTAAAAGACTCTAGATGGAAGAAGGCTGTTGAAGAAGAAATTCAAGCACTTGAGAAAAATGACACTTGGACTGTTACTGATTTACCACATGGTACAAGGCCAGGCTTGTAGCCAAGGGCTTTACACAAACTCATGGTATTGTCTATAATGAGACTTTTGCACCTGTAGCAAAACTAAACATTGTTCGAGTACTTCTTAGTCTTTCTGTAAACAAAGACTGGAATCTTCACCAACTTGACGTAAAAAATGCCTTCTTGAATGGCAAATTAGAAGAGGAGGTCTACATGAGAATGCCACCTGGGATGAAGTCTGAGTTAGGAAGTCAGAAGGTTTGTAAACTGGAGAAATCTCTCTATGGTTTGAAGCAGTCACCTAGGGCTTGGTTTGACAGATTCACAAAAGTCCTTAGAGAGTGTATATAAACATTGTCAAGCAAATCATACTTTGTTTGTTAAAACATCTTTCAATGGGAAGAAAGTTATCCTCATTGTATATGTTGATGACATTGTAGTGACAGGAGATGATGAAGGTGGAATCAGTCAGTTGAAGAACTTATTGAGCAAAGAATTCGAAACAAAAGACCTAGGAAACTCAGATATTTCCTAGGCATGGAGGTTGCTAGATTGAGCAAGGGTCTGGTAATAAACCAGAGAAAATATGTACTGGATTTACTCTCAGAGGTTGGTATGTTGGGGTGTAAACCTGCTGATACTCCTATGGAAGCTGGCTCGAAGCTCAAAGGAGAAGAAATGGGAGCCGAGGTTGATAAAGGTCAGTTTCAAAGACTAGTGGGAAAACTCATTTACTTATCTCTAACCATACCAGATATTTCCTTTCCTGTCAATGTAATTAGTCAGCATATGACTAATCCTAGAGAAGGGCATTTAGATGTAGGATAATACGGCTTGTATATTATGTAAAAGACTTGTAAGTTATGTAAAAGACTTAAGAGTTATCTGTTAGTAGGATAAAGACTAAGAGTTATCTGTTAGTAGGATTAGAAGTCTTCTATTATTAGGATTCCTAGTTAAAGATAAATTCTTAAGGACTCTATAAAAGAGTTCTCTATTGTAATCTATTAATTATTGAATAACAGAACACACTCTCTTCTATTTTCACTACTTTCTACATGGTATCAGCTTGGGTTTCGATCTTCTAAATAAAACCCTAGTCGATGGCCACCTCTTCTTCTTATAATTCCTCTACTGAAATCACTTCACCAGAAATTATTTTTGGTTCTGATGATCTCAATGACTCTTCCAGCCTTGTTATTACCTGTCATAGATTGAATGGAAATAATTATTTGGAATGGTCTCAATCTGTCAAGATTTTTATCTCAGGGCGAGGCAAATTGGGCTATCTCACAAGGGAGGTTGACAAGCCTGCGGCCACTGCTGCTGGATATGCCAAATGTATGCAGGAAAATAGCAGTGTAATGTCTTGGTTGCTCAATTCTATGGCTCCCAGTGTAGGCATGAATTTTCTCCTTTACCAAACAGCGGCTGAAATCTGGAGGGCTGTCCAAGAAACCTATTCCAGTACAGATAATATCTCGGAGTTGTATGGGGTTGAAGGTCAAGCTTCGGTTCTCAAACAAGGAATGTCAGTCACCCTATACTATAATACCCTCAATGCCCTTTGGCAGCAGATAGACCTTTATGAGCAGAATGAATGGGAGACACCAACCGATGTCGCTTTTTGTACGAAAAAAATTCTCGCACAACGCAGAATTTTCCAATTTCTTCATGGGTTGAATAAAGAGTTAGATGCAGTTCGTAGTAGGATTCTTGGCGGCTCCCCTCTTCCTTCGATTAGAGAAGTTTTTTCGATTAAGAAAGAAGGAGAGCAGGCGCCTTTGTGATGCTTCCGAATCTTCTTCCTATGAAGGATCCTCTTCTCACTCGGACAACTTCTACTAAAAAGGTAGGCCCCGTGTGTGATCATTGCAAGAAAACAGGCCATTCCAAAGAGAAGTCTTTGGAAGCTTCATGGCAAACCGATCGATTGGAAGCCAAGGTCTTCTAGAGATGCACAGTCCCATTTAGCTTCGTCTCCAAAGTGTTACAAGTTTTACTAAGGAACAGATTGAAGATCTTGAAATTGTTTGGGTAATTTGCATGCCCTGGTGAGGCAATCGGCCATGAAATAAATCAAGGTACCTCCTTCCCTACTGACCCTTTTTATCTCGCAAAACTTACTCCAACTGGATCATCGACTCAAGGCGTCGACCATATGACTTGTAACCGTGAATTGTTCCGTAAATACACAAAGATCTTCTTCTCGTAGATCTATTAAAAGCGCTGATGGCTCCTTTCTCAAATACAGTGGTTGTGGTTCTATTAGTATTAATGAAAATCTGTTGCTCCATGATGTCTTATTTGTCCCCAATCTTGCTCGCAATCTTATATCTGTTAGCAAGCTTTCAAATGATTTAAAATGTTACACAATTTTTAATGCTTCAGTTGTGTTTTGCGTGCAATGGACTCAAGACAATGATTGGCAATGCTAGTTTGCACAATGGCCTCTATGTTCTTCATGGCACTCCACCCTCTTCTATCTCTCAATCTCCTCGTTCATTTCTGACTTTAGGATGGTGATAATGTTTTATTGTGGCATTTTAGGTTAGGTCATCCTAGTTTTCAATATCTTGCAAAATTGTACCCTTCTTTATTCATCAATAAAAAGTCAAGTTTATTTAAATGCCATATCTGCCCTCTTGCTGAACAAACCAAAGCATCCTACTTGCCATCTACTTATAAACCATCTCACCCTTTTTCTTTGATCCATAGTGATATTTGGGGCCCTTCTAGAGTGAAGAATGCTGATGGTTGTAAATGGTTTATTACTTTTATTGATGATCATAGTAGGACTACTTGGACTTATTTGATGAAAGAAAAGTCTGAAACTGAAAGCATTTTTGAGAGATTTTACACCATGGTTCTTACCCAATTCCATACAAAAATCCAACTGTTTAACTCTGACAATGGCAGTGAATTTTTTGCTAGGTCTTTGGGTGATTCTTTTCGAAAAAAGGGAATAGTTCAGATTAGTTCCTATGTTGATACTCCACAACAGAATGGAGTGGCAGAGAGAAAAAACCGACACCTTCTTGAAGTCACTCGATCCCTTTTATTTACCAATAATGTTCCTAAGTACTTGTGGGGAGAGGCTTTGTTAACTGCCACATATTTAATCAATCGCATGCCCAGTAAGGTTTTGAAATTTCAAACCCCTCAATCAATTTTCTTGGAAAAATATCCCCACTTTAAGCCTCTTTCTTGTACATTACCTCCTAAGATCTTTGGTTGTACAGTTTTTATTCATAATTCAGCCATTAATAGGTCCAAGTTAGATCCTAGATCTGTAAAGTGCGTGCTGATAGGGTATTCTTCACTTAAGAAGGGCTATAAATGTTATCACCCCCATCTCGAAAATTTGTTGTTACTATTGATCTTACCTTTTTTGAACAAGACCCTTACTTTACTAAGGCTGCAATTCAGGGGGAGACTTGGGATGATTTTCAGCCTTCTTACCAACACCAGGTAATTTCTCCTAGTTTTTCTATACCTCCAGACTTTTCATTCACTCACTCCACAAACCCATCCTTGAATTGCAGCAACTTCTCAAGATCCTTTACCAATCCCTTCAGATTTCTCACTTGTATCTTCTTTACCAATCCCTTCACAAACACCAGCAACTTCTCAAGATCCTTCCAAAACACCTACTCCTCCCAAAACAACTTTTAACCTATACAAGGAGAAAGAGAACTATATCCGAGGCCATCTTGCAATCTGACACTTGCCGAGAATTGGATTTGAGTCCAATTGCCAATATGGAAGATGAAGGAAATTTGATCAGTGAGTCTACTACTCCTAATCTGGATGATTTTCCTATTGCTATTAGAAAAGGAGTTAGACAGTACACTAAACATCCTATCCAAAAATTTGCTGCTTACAGTTCTTTGATGCCATCTTTTAAAGCTTTTACAGCAAGTTTAGATGAAAAAGAAATCCCTACAACTATTGATGAGGCACTAAAGCATCCTAAGTGGAGAAGGGCTGTTGAAGAAGAGATCAGTGCACTTGAGAAAAATGGTACCTGGACAATAATGGATCTTCCCCAAGGTAAAAAACTTGTCGGTTGTAAATGGGTTTTTCTCGTGAAATATAACTCGATGGCGGTTTATTTGAGAGATATAAAGCAAGGCTCGTGGCTAAAGGGTACACAGACCTATGGGATTGATTATCTTGAAACTTTTTTGCTCGGTGGCAAAACTCAACACTGCTCGAGTTTTGTTAAGTCTTCTTTATTAACAATGATTGGAACCGCACCAACTTGATGTCAAGAATGCATTTCTTAATGGGAAGTTAGAGGAGGAAGTTTATATGAAGATCCCACCTGGTCTGAAATCAGTTGAAGGAAATCAGAAAGTTTGTAAGCTCAACAAGTCACTTTATGGTCTAAAAAGTCCCCTCGAGCTTGGTTTGTGGGTTTACTAAAGTTATTCTATAGAATGGATACAGGCAGTCACTAGCTGATCATACACTCTTCATTAAGGTAACTTCGAAAAATAAAAGGGTTATCTTGATTGTTTATGTGGATGATATAATCTTGACAGGGGATGATGATGAAGAAATTAGCTGCTTGAAGAATCTTCTGAATAAAGAGTTTGAAACAAAGGACTTAGGGAAGCTTAGATACTTTCTCGGGCATGGAGGTTGCAAGGTCAAGTAAGGGGTTGGTGATAAATCGAGGAAGTATGTCCTTGATTTACTAAATGAAGTGGAATCTTTGGGGTGTAAACCGTGAGATACACCAATGGAAGTCGGCTTGAAATTTACTAATGAAACAGCTCTTTAGTTGACAAAGACAGTTTGAGAGATTAGTGGGAAAATTGATCTATCTATCACTAACCGGGCCGGACATTGCTTTTCCATTAAACGTGATAAGTCAAAGATATGACCAATCCCAATGAAGAACACATGGCAGACAAAAATGTAATTCTTAGGTACTTGAAGAACTCCTGGACATGGTTTATTGTTTAAAAAGACACGAGACAGATCTGTGAAAGTATTCACTAACTCTAGCTGGGCTGGAGAACTCACTGAAAGGAGATCAACCAGTGGCTACTGCACTTTTGTTTGGGAAAATCTCGTGACCTGGAGAAGTAAGAAGCAATCAGTTGTCTCCAGAAGCAGTGCAGAATCAGAATTCCGAGCTTTGGCACTAGGAATGTGCAAAAGAATTTGGTTACTTAAGTTACTGAAGGAGTTAAACACAGACCAAGAAAATAAGTTTGAGGTTTTGTGTGATAACCAATCAGCTATTCAAATTGCTAGGAATCCAGTTCAACATGATAGAACAAAACATGTTGAAATAGACAAGCATTTTATTTTAGAAAAAATTAACAATGGGGTAGCTTCTTTGTCATACATCCCTACAGAAGAACAACTAGCTAATGTACTTACAAAAGCCTTACCCAAATCAGTTTTTGATGAGTTCTTATCCAAGCTGGTACTATACGACGTATACTCTCCAGCTTGATGGGGAGTGTAGGATAATACGGCTTGTATATTATGTAAAAGACTTGTAAGTTATGTAAAAGACTAAGAGTTATCTGTTAGTAGGATAAAGACTAAGAGTTATTTGTTAGTAGGATTATAAGTCTTCTATTATTAGGATTCCTAGTTAAAGATAAATTCTTAAGGACTCTATAAAAGAGTTCTATGTTGTAACCTATTAATTATTGAATAACAGAACACTCTCTCTTCTGTTTGCACTACTTTCTACATTAGAAGTTGCAAACCGAATTCTAAGGTACCTGAAAGGTACACCTGGACATGGATTATTCTTCAAGAAAACTGAAGATAGAACTGTAAAATTATTTACAGATTCTAGCTGGACCAGTGAAGTTACTGATAGAAGGTCGACTAGTGGATACTGCTTGTTTATATGGGGCAACTTAGTTACTTGGAGGAGTAAGAAACAGACTGTTGTTTCTAGGAGCAGTGCCGAAGCAGAGTATAGAGCCTTAGCATTGGGAATTTGTGAAGGAATATGGTTGCTAAGACTTCGAGAGTTAAATATAGAGCATGAAGGGAAACTAGAGATCTTTAGTGATAATCAGTCTGCTATTCAGATCGCAAAGAATCCAGTCCATCATGATCGTACCAAGCATGTGGAGATCGATAGACATTTTATTGCTGAAAAAGTGAATGGTGGAATTGTGAACTTAACTCATGTTCCTACCGAAGAACAACTTGCAGATATGCTCACTAAAGCACTATCCAAACCAGTCTTTGATAAGTTTTTGTCCAAATTGGGCCTATACAATGTATACACACCAACTTGAGGGGGAGTGTAAGTATATATCTGTAATTCAGGATAAGGATAAAACCTTATCTCTTTGTTGTATCTTAGACAGATTATTAGGCAGATTATGGGGCCTAATCTTAGGGATTTATATTTTATTTATTTGTTACCTAATTTAGGGATTTTTTACTTGTATATATATCCTATATTCTAGTGAATAAAAGATTAGTGAAACTTACAGTTTTACACCAGTTTCTACAATCAACTATATGATTCTTTTTTCCCATGTAAAAGGTATCCAAGGCATCAGAAAAAACTAATAATCACAATTTGTGCTGATCAGAAAATCAAACTATAAGACGTAGCATGTACTGACCAACGATATCATCGCCATATGGAATTTTCCCTTTGACAAGTGCATCAACAAACAAAACTGCGAGCTCTGCCCCACAAGTAACCTGAAAATTTTCACTCCCGTGACTTCAATGCGATGGCCATGAAGTAAATGACAACAATTAAGAAGACCAGCCAACAATTTCCTCATGCAAGTTTCACCACTTCTATTTCCACAACAGCACAATCGTTTTTAAGTAATTATCAAGTAAAAATCAATCAAATATATCAACATCAACATTCTTAAGCTGCCTTTCTCATAGAATATTGGGATCTAGTAGATAGCTAATATGCCCTAGCCTTTGCTACACTAACTTGCATCATTCTTACATCTTATATAACATTTTGACTAGGAGGAAGGCCAACCATGCATGTAAAGCGTATTAGCCGTGAAATATTTGCAATTTCTGTATTGATGTCATCTTATATTTGCAATTATTGTATTGATGTCATCTTATATTGTTCCAATATGAAAAAACCCATATTCTATGCAGATGATTATCCTAAGGAGATAAAACAAAATACACTAGTATCCAATCATCTCCAATTCATTCTGGAGCCAAATTTCAACAACCAACGTCAACTACATGATGCTTTTGCACAGAACAGTAAGGAAAAAAGAAAATGAACTTGACTGACAAGCTCTGAAGCAATGTAACTGAAAGGGGAAAAAAACCTGGCCATGCTTCAACTGGAGGCATGCACCTGACTCAAGCAAATCCAAGGCCTCAGAATATCTTTTAGCAGATAAATATCTGAAATAAAACATACATGTTTAAAAATCAATGATAAGTTTTCCGAAGTAAACAAAAGTTCAAACATGGTAAGCACCATTCTTAAATTTGTCCCAGCAGCAAAATTAGTAAAAAGAAAACAAAAGAACAAAACATTAAGTCATATTACTCGCTCCCTTAACAACTAAGATATAATCCTAAGCAAAGTTGAAAACAAAGAATGCCGCTAGCAGAATCCCATAACCTACTCAAGTATACAAGCATTTAATCCAACCCTAAGGGGATATGCGCCATTAAGCTCCATCGAAGACTATAAGCACAGCTAATACCTATGTTGCTTAGGCTCTTCATTTTTTTCTGGTGAAGTCCCCTTGTTTGACATATATAATAGGCAGTTAGGCACGGCTTTCCAACCCGGCATGCATCCAGGCAACAGTTACTAATACCATGTCTAGCTATTTGTAACTCTTAAAGAACATAGATTTGAGAATTACAGAGTCGTACCGTGCACTTATAGATTTGTACATCTGCTGAGCCCCATAGAAATTACCCTCATTTATAGCTTTCTCTAACTTAGTAATATTCTGCATTTCATATCAAAAGCAAAAACTAAATCAATTAGAATTTAGAAATCATTCTTCACCATAACAATAAACGCATGCTTAAATACAAAACTACACTCTTACTTGGTTTGATTAGAAATCATTATTCACCAGAAAAATAAAGTAAAATCATACTTAATTATAAAACTTCAATCTTTATCGCCAAGGGTTGTTTCTTTCAAAGAACAAAACTTTACACATGTAAATACTACAAACCCAAAGATAGAAAATTCAAAAGGTTTAAAATTCCTTATTTTTAATGAAATATTCCATTCCTCCAACATCCACCACCCCTATTTTCTCAGCAACCAAACAAAGCTTTGGAACAAGTGCATAAATGTAAAAATAATTCCAAATTATCAATTTGTTCTTTTTTCAGTTTTCTACAAAATAAATGATAGGTTTTCCGTTTTTCACTAAAATATTTTTTATAAAAGATACTAAAAGCAATAGAAATAGAACACGAATACCTCTTGAACAGGAGGGAGTGCGGCTCGACGGAGTTTCTCTCTTGACATTTTCCCTCGATTTCCTCTTTCACTTCTACTTCTTCTATGGAAAAGAAAGTACTGGTTTTTCTTTATTATTATTAAGAAAGATCTGCTTTTCTACTTCAATTCGTTCGATCATCTTCGGATTCAACGACATAAGAGAAGAAAATCTAGACCACTCGATGGGCTGGGCCTTTTTCAACACATGGCGTGGGCTTTTTGTTTTTCTTCTTTCATTGGTGAAATAAAAAAAAAGACGAAAATTGCAAATAGGGTAAACTACTCAGGTGATCATCGGATTATTTGAACGTACCTATTTTGGTCACCAAACTAGACAACTCGGCAATCAGACCACTAAAATTTTAAATTAGTCATATTTTGACCACCGTCGTTAAAAAACTAACGGAGGGTGACAGTTAATAAAAATTTATAAAATTACACATTAAGTCCCTATTATTTATCTATTATATCAATTTGGTTCTAATTT
Organism: Hibiscus mutabilis; assembly: GCA_019671005.1. Classification (NCBI taxonomy): domain Eukaryota; kingdom Viridiplantae; phylum Streptophyta; class Magnoliopsida; order Malvales; family Malvaceae; genus Hibiscus; species Hibiscus mutabilis. The sequence goes on along the minus strand of CM033719.1, from coordinate 68,244,724 downwards.
TAATTTAATTAAATAAAATTAATCAACCAATCAGATTATGACACGTGTCATCACCCAATTGGATAAATTCTCAAATTTTAATTTATTTTATTTAATAGGTAAATAATAAGGACCTAATATGTGATTTTACAAAATTTCGTTAACTGTCATGTCACCTCTTCGTCACCCCTCCGTTAATTTTTTAACGGCGGTAGTTAAAATATGATTAATTTAAAAAATTAGTGGTCTAATTGACAAATTACCTAATTTGATGATTAAAATAGGTACGCCCAAATAATTTTGCGGTCAACGGAGTAGTTTACCCTAAAATATAAATAAGATAGCAGCAAAGAATTTATATTTTTAAAGCTCTAAATCTAAACGAAGGTAACTTCATTATAGGTTTCTTCTTTCATGTTTCTGTGTTACTCTTCAGTTTAGGCCATTTCAATCTCTGGGTTTGTTTTAAAAGTAATTGGTAAAGGCTCGATCTCAACCGGACTTGGTAACTTCTTCATACTGTTCGATAAAATGCCTGAGAGAGAGTATTAACATTTCTTAGTTTTGACATTTTGATTTCCCCCCAGATTAAAGGGCTTGAGACAATGGGTTCTCAGCAAGCTTTTAAAGCATAACGTGATCTTCTCAAAGCAGTGAAAAGGCACATTGGAAAAGAGGAGTATAAGAAGCATTTTAGCGAGTATATAACAGAACAGTTCAGGAAGAACAGTCAACTTTCAGACCCTTCTTTGGTTTTCCAAAGGATCCAGCTTGCCAATGATTATACTTATTTACTTAACAGTGTGCATCATCACAAGGTAAATTGCTATCTTTCACCGCTATGCTTAAGCTCCCTCTGATTGTTGCTACTTTGCACGTTTCTTTAGAATTTCTTAAAAGTATGTATAAGTAATATTATTCATTTTGTTAATAATTTATTTCAAATTATTCATAGAAATTGTTTACACTTATATTGAAATGCCCTTTTGCTTCCTGTTTCTGAAAAGTAAAAATTAAAATGGAAAACCAGTAATCAAAAGGATTCTAAATCTCCTAGTTTATCATTGGTTGTTGCTTGTTGGACATATGCTAGGTGAACTCGGGTGTAAGTGTGGGATATCTTCTATCATTTCAAAAGTTTTTCTACGGATGGTTCTTGGAAGAGCATATCCTCCTGCTCATATCCAAACATATTGGATATTATTTTATGGAATGTGGCATAGTTTCTCTTAGAGACATGTGCAATAAAAGCGACCGTGTAGGGTCTCAGAAAAATGGGCCCAAAGTGAGTTAAATCAAATGCTTATAAGCGGAAAAACAAGAGATTATTTATAGACTAGTGGTAAAACATATGGGAAAAACAAAATGTTGTTGTACTTCATAGATTTTGAGTCTTGTTATACTCATTTTTTATTCAAAAGTCAGCATACAATGCACACATCTAGTTAAAAAACATTTATTTTTTTTAAATTGAGGGCCTCATTTTAATAAATTGAACAGTGACCCCTAGATATTTGAACCTCCCCTGTCTAAGACATGCCAATTGATTAATACAAGGCTTTCTTTTCATCGAAGGATCGGTAGAGAAGGTTTTAAGATGTTTGTCATTGGTTTCTCTAATGATAAATTAGTTCTGGTTTTCCTGTTCTCTTATCCTTCTTGTATGGACTATGATTATTTATATCCTTCCATGTTACCAGCAAAAGCATCATTTTTGTCCTTTTAAATGCCAGAATTTTTCTAAAAGAAACAAGTGTGATTTTCTTCCGGTTTTGTTACTTATTTGGCAGGAACTATTGTTCTCTTACAACATCGCGGTAGATAGGTCAGAGGAAATGAAAAGAGTACTTGGAAAATCAGCTGCAAGTATTGGTCTTAAGCTTCCTTAGGTTTATCAGCCTTGATATCAGTGGATGGTAATTTTCTTCATCTTCTTCGTCTAGGGAGAATAAGTTTGCCTCCATTCTATAAATATCGGAGATTCAGTTCGAGCAGAACCAATTGGAATCCAGGTTTTGTCGACTTGTTTCTGTATCATGTTTGATTGAACTTGTTAATGCTGCTTGAGCCTTGAAGTAGTGAGAAACCTTTTGATTTATCTTATCCGAGATGTTCTGCGTGGTATGTTGTAGTTCGTACTTGAAACTCTTGATAATAATGAGTTTTCCATTGGGAGAACGTTCATCTTGTTTCGCATTTGGCATCCGTATATTTCGATTTCCCAACAGGAATGTTCATTCATCTTCACCTACCATCGGCTAGGGCCATGAAAGTCCTAGTGTCTTAGAAACATGTGGTAGTGTTAACATTGGGAGAGTATTTCAATGCCTACTGCAATGGCATAAAAACACAAACAAGTTTATACTTTACATTGATTTCTTCAAATCTGAAAAATTAAGGTTTAACACTCGTGTTTATGTTGAAACACAGATTATTACATCATTTTGTTGTCATGTACAAATATCTTTTGCGCTGACCATCCAAGAAATTGAATTTCACACTTCATAGAGCTTTAAATCTATTAAAAATAATTTTTAATATCTAAAAGTGATGCTATTTTAAATCTATTAACCGATTTAGTAGGATAAGACGTTAGGACCTAAAGTCAGGAGATCAAATATTGATAGTATGAATAAAAAAATTAAATTAAGAGGGTCGCTTTTTACAATAAATTTTTACAATATTTGATTTAACTTGAATATTGATGATTAAAAAAAATAGTAGAAGACAGAAGAAACAATTCGGCGTACCTGCATGCAGGTAGATATAATCCCAGTCATTTTTGAAAATACTACTTCAATAAAACCCCCAAAAAAATACCATATAGGTTGGGATTCTTACATGTTATACAACATAAACAAAATGGTACTGTGTTCATGTTACTTTAACATCCGTTGTAGTCTAGTTGGTCAGGATATTTGGCTCTCACCCGGGTTCATGTCCTGGCAACGGAAATTATGTCTTTTCTTTTTTTAAAATCCTTGTACCTATGTCCTTCAATGTATACTTCACAGTTTCTTATGAAAAATGGTTAGTATTTAAAATAAAATCCCAAAAAGATGTCTTGGATTAAGCACAAGAGCAAAATAATTGAATTTTAAGATCAAAGTTGGAAGTGTTGGGTTCTGTGTGCTCAACTTAAAAGTGTTGTATTGTGATAAATTTGTTTTCAACTAAAAATGTGATAAATAATGGACAGTGTTAATGTTTTTTATATTAAAGCAACAAGTAGCAGGATGTATCTGATATGTTAAAAGTAATGGACAGTGTTAATGTTTTTTTTTTACTTTATTTATTTCTAAAATAAAATTGATCATTGTTAAATTAACTATTTATATGCAATTAATAAATAATTGGATTGGGATATTTTATTACTTCATATTCATATTAAATTAATAAATAATGGACAGTGTTAATGTTTTTTTATTTTTTTATATTTGGCTAGTTGGCCAAGCTACTCATCTTTGTTCTTTTATTTTTCTTAGGTCATGGGTTCTAGATCTATTAGGAGCACTTCCCTTTCATTCCCCTAGAGTTCCCCTTCTCTCTAGATAGGACTAGGATTAGAATTAGAATTTGTCAAAAAAATTATTATTTTAAAAATTTATTTATTATTCTGTTTAGATTTCCAAAATTGATAACTGAATTTACCGTCAAAATCAAATAAATAATTTTTTAATTAAATCAATTTGATTTATTCAGGTAATTTAGTTTACCGACTATTACTTAATCCATAGATTTAATTATGTTACTTTTTCATATTTTATTTATTTTATGTCAATTTAAAGATATTTTTCTTGTTGGACCGTGTGTCATGAGCGCAATGTCGACTTTTAGCACGACGATTGGGTTGGGAATTTGGGTCTTCTTGTTAATCATATTTCCCCAACTATTGCTGCTAATCTCGGACATGTCTTTGTAGCTAACATGATCGATGTGGACGGTGAGTGGAAGTGGTCTCAATTCCAAAATTGGCTTCTAGTTGCATATTGCTAAGAATAACAGGGTGAAATCTACGTATGCTATCCGGAAGCATTCGCAAGGGCAGTCGCGGATAAGGTATGGAAGATAGTGCATGGCTATAGAGGACCTCAACGAATAAGAACCTTCATGTGGCTCGTTTGTAAAGGCAAAATTATGACCAATAAGGAGTGAATGAGATGACATTTTATATTGGATAGCAGCTGCCCGATTTGCAATGGTCCTCTGAAGGATATTGATCACACACTCAGATTATGCCCATCCGCTTTTACGGTATGGTTTGGGCTGATTAAAAGAGATCGGCTGCTAGAATTTCTATCATTGGAATTGGATCCGTATTAACTTATCGAAGCCCTCATATTTTGTTCGAGAGGACAATGGCTGGGACATAATGTTTGGTGCCATCATTTGGAACCTCTGGCTGTTCCGGAACTCCAGTATGTTTGATAAAACATATGGAAGGTAGTGGATCAATTATTGAACGAAGCCAACAGCTAAAAGAACTCAGCTTGCGTGCAATTGAAGCCAAGCCAACCCGTGCTGCAAGCACTGTTTCAAAAGAACCTTACCTGAGACATTGGATGGTGCCGGAACAGGATTGGATCAAATTAAATTTGAATGCAAGATGGATATGCTTCATGTGGGGGCGTATTACGTGATCACTTGGGGTCTTGGAAAGGTGGCTTCACAAAATTCATTGGGATCTGTTTTGTCATAGAAGCCGAATTATGGGGAACATACATTGGACTCCTATATATTTAGGAGCTCGGTTTTCGCAGCATTATTGTTGAAATTGACAGTTTAGAGGCTTTCAACTTGCTGCAGGAAACTACAACACGAAAGGAAAGCTTATCCCTCTTGTTTCACATTGATAAAATTCAACAAAGGGATTGGGTGATTCGTTTAAATCATATGCGCCGGGATAGTAACAAAGTAGCCAATATTAATTGGCCGGATGATTTGGGTGTCACACAATTTCCTTAGCCGCCTCTACACAATATTATTAGAAAATACAGTTTAGTTTATTATCTTGAAGTTTTAGGTGACAACTAGTTTTTATTTCCATATTTACATTTGTTTGTTAGGTGTTCAACTGTTACTATAAACTCTTATTATTATTAGGTATAATCTTTTCTTCTATTTAGATTTAGAGAGATTTTTAACGAGACACCTGATAACAATCCTCTATTCATAAAAAAATATTTTTTTCTTGTGTTTTTTATGTAAAAGTTTTATGAACCTGGCCCAACATTTTCAATTGGTTGACACGTAAGCGTAAGCCCGATATATCATGAATTGGACTATAGGTATTTGAATAAAGCCCAAAATAAGCAGATCGAACCGGCCGAGTCAAATATTCTAATTCCAATTTTGTCCATCATGAAGAATCAAAATTTCCCATTTAAGATTATCATTTCATTTCCCTAACAAGCAGCAGCAGTCATTGTTATCGGTCATCACCCAGAACTTTGGGGGGAAAGGACTGCGTTTGGGAAGCGAGAAAGTGCGAGAAAATGAGCGGAACAGGGAAGAAAGTAGTGGATGTGGCGTTCAAAGCATCAAAGAACATTGATTGGGAAGGGATGGCGAAGCTTTTGGTCTCCGACGAGGCTCGCAAGGAGTTCGCCTCTCTTCGTCGCACTTTTGATGAAGTTAACTCCACTTTGCAGACCAAATTCAGCCAGGTTAGGGTTTCTATTTCTCATATCAGATTCTTTTTTCTTTTTTTTTGCTTTATGAAAATTGATTGGGCTAATCTTATATTAGATCTTTAGGGTTTTAGTGGATTTTTTGTAATTTTAATATATATTATGGAATAAAAATCTTTTTGAAAACTTTTATTTGTCATTAGGTTGATTGTTCATTTTGCGCTTACATTAATTTTCTTGCAACTGTGAACCCTATCCTGGTAATAATCTGATTACGTTAAATAGGAACCTGAACCTATTGATTGGGAATATTATAGAAAAGGAATCGGCTCACGCTTGGTGGATATGTACAAAGAAGCTTATGAAAGTAAGGGTATTTGATGATTGTCATGTTTTGGGTTACTTTCTATACTCTTTATGCTTTGATCTGTTGTAGGTTTCTAAAAGCATAAATGGTATGCTTGCCTCATGTTTGAGGTCCTCACATGGTTGCAGTTTCCTCAATTTGTGCTTCGGATTCACTTTCGCTCAAGTTATTTTGTTCTTCATTGTTTGGGAGAAAAATCAAGGAAGGGTGGAATTGAATTTGGCAACCATTCTTTGACTGTGGATATCTTTGATCTTTCTTATACAATTTCCAACTCTGCATAATTTATCTAAAAGCCAAGTTTGAAATTGATTGCCAAATAAGCACGACACATTCATTGGTTATTTTATAATTTGCTCAGAAAGTTATTCACTTGTAAAATGCTGCGGCGGTTTTAGGAACATGCTTAGACCTTTCATTTTCATAATACTATTATGGTAATCAGATACTTTACTCCAGTACTTTGGATGTTTGGTGTAAAATGAAGCTCAATTCTGACCTTTATTTGTTATGGTGAAGGAAAAATGTTCACTAAAATCACTGGACCTGATGACTTTCAAACTTCTTACAGTAAGGTGTTCCCTGAGCACCTCCTAGCAATTAGCCATATTAACGAGGCTGCTTCAATTTCACAGCTTCCTTAGCACATTGGTTGGGTACAATGTATAATTCCTTAAGTAGTGTAGTTTCTTTGCCTTGATCATAGTAACTCTTCTAGCTGGATTGTCACTGGCTACAATCTTTTGGACCTGTGATTGTTTATTGTGTGTGCTTTGGGGGCTTTGTATTCATCATTTTCTTTTTGCCTATATTGAGTTCTTGATCCTCATCTTTACACGTTTTATATGCTATGAAGGTGTTGAGATCCCCAAGTTTGTTGACACAGTCACTCCTCAATACAAACCGAAATTTGATGCCCTGGTGAGAATCATGGGATGCTTGACCTGCTTTTAACTTTGTCTAAGGGGTTTTGTTTCTCTTTTTTGTTATGTGATATGCTGTGGCTATTTACTTGTTAACAGTTGGTTGAATTGAAAGAAGCTGAAGAGAAATCCTTGAAAGAGTCTGAGCGTTTGGAGAAAGAAATTGCTGAGGTTCAGGAACTGAAGGTAATCGCAAACCACTCTATTGAACTCTTCTTTATTGTAACTGTGGACTGTGGTTGCAATTGTTGATTCTATTTTTTCCAATTCTTTTTCCTTTATTTGAACAGCAAAAGATCAGCACCATGACAGCAGACGAGTACTTTGAGAAACACCCCGAGCTGAAAAAGAAATTTGATGATGAAATCCGGAACGACAACTGGGGCTATTGAGACGTCTTTGGTAATATAGGGCCAAGCTATAGAACAGTTGGCCAGATTTCTGAGTTGAACATTGTGTCTTCCGTTTTACCCCAGATGATGATGACCAAAGCCCTGGTTTTGTGTTAATTTAGTTGATCTTTTGTTGGAAATGTTGGGATCCAATAATAATTCACTTGAGAACCTAAGTGGATATTGTAAGACAAGCATTTTCATTTAAGTTGCATCCATTTCCATGGGTAACATTCTTTCATCTGCCTTGTTTCGGATATTATGCAAAACTAATGAATAAATCCTGATTTTTGCAGTGAAATGGAACCACATTGAAGTTATATTTCTTATATGGGCTAATATTTCCAATAGATGGCTGTAACTCTCTTGATTCTTTCATGTGGTAAAGGAACTTAATCAACCATTCGATCTGAACCACAGATTCGAATGGAAACTTGCTTTGATTTGGATTGAACTTTGTTTATAACTTGAGCTTGACTTTAAGCATCGGAATTATTCCCCAATTAACGAAAGAACATTTACTACAAAATGATGTACAAGAGAGACGAGCAGTGGATTCAAGATACAAAAATGTAACCCAAAAGCCGATAAACCAATCATCCTGGTTCAAGAAGAAAGTCAAGGTTACAAGAGAAATACAAATTTTTTAGCCCAAAAAAAGGTGTTGTCAACAAATTAAAGTTGAAGAAGTTGCTACTATACCCCAAGAGCACAAAATTTTCCAACAGCATTCAGTTTGTTTTGACCACTAACAAAAAAATCTAGAGGACATCTCTAGATTATGTACTGTTCCTTCTAAGGATTTGTAGCCTGCTTAGACTTTGGCCAATTTCTTTTGGGAGAGTTGATCCATAGCCGCTTCTTCATTCTTGACCATGGCCTTCCTTGCCAACTCGTAGCCGGCAAAGTTCATGGCACCTAAGGGAGCAATCCAGAAAAAGCGGGGTACTGCTCCTTTAAAGAGACCAAGAGGTCCCTCGTGGCGGAGTATAGAAAATGCTACCACTGACATCGATATTGGTTGCCCCCCTGGAGCAGTCATCATTCTAGTTTTCATGACATCAAAAGGTGTGGTGATAACAGCAGCTAAACCTCCTGATAAAGCTCCCACGGCAATAGTTTCCCACGGTTCCAGTTCCCGTTGGAGAACTTGTTGGGCAAGCTAAAACAAAATGCAGAACCGAAATGAAAAATTGCACACACGAACATACCAAAAAATTACACAAGATCAATAAAAATACTCAGATTTCAAGACAAAAATCAATACCTTTTTTGATTCAGCATAAAGGCCCATCCCAGCAACATAGAATGGCACCTCACGACAAAGAGTGGCCCCAGTTCCACGGAAAAAACCTTTCAGACCATCCTGGTTCCAAGTAGCAACAAGAGCTTCTCCAACGTTGTCAAAAAGGCCAGCCTGCAAACGTTGCTTTAGTACCTCACAAGGAATTCGCACTGCTGTTCCCAAAAGTGTGCTGCAGAATGATGCCATGGATTGAACCTGCATGTTATGTAAATACAAGTTTTAACGCAATATCTCATATCAATAACAGACGTTTAATAGGAATCATTCCTTTCCGAAATTGTAAATTAGCTATGCAAGACCAGTTCCTTCTGCGTGCAAATAGAGAGAGACACAAAAGCACATTCAGATGCACTCACATACTAAGGAGCGAGTGCTAAACTTCTTGAGCACTTAAAAACACAATAAAATAACAGGATTCAAAAATCAGAGTGATGGGTAAACACTAACTTCAAGTTAAATGTTACTTTTCAAAGTTATGTTGAAGAAACATATTAGTATTACAAACATATTCGTAGTCGAACAATAGTGCAACAAGAACTACCTGGATGTCTGGAAGGTTTGGAGCAACATTGACCAGTACAAGCTTACTTGCTTCAAATATTCCTGTTCGAAGGCCATGACTGCAATGTTGAAAGAAAGCCAATCAGAAAATGGCACAAAACAAATGCCAAATAAAAGAAAAGATCAAGGTAAACAACAACAAAAATATAGAACCTTGAAAACTGTCCAAGAATTGCAGGGATTGAACCCCTATATAACCCCTGTACTCCAATTTTTGGAAGCTTTGAAATAACTTCTGGGAAGGTCAGGGTTGATGCTTGCACCCGAGTCTGATAAAAACAAAAACGGGAAAAGAAAAAAAGGATCAGTACAAGCCTTGTTGATTGCCACGATGTATTCCACAAAAGAGAATGACATAGCATAAGATGAACAGAAAAATGAGCTGTTGCAGCAAGAAAGCCTGCAAGTGGACATGCATCTTTAAGCATAAAAACTCTTTTGACTCCTTTTTGCTTAATGTTTTTTCGTGATGAAAGTAAAAGCACTGAAAAGAAGCGTTTTTTTTTTTTAATCATGAACAAGGACTGGTGAAGAGTCTGAAGGGGAACTTAGAACTAGAAAAGAAAATGCCTCTACCAAGTGAAGGAGACAAACAAATCAAATGACAAACATTGAAGTACACAACATTACACAATAAGCAGAGGGCAAGAAGACTCGGAGAACCAGTTGTGCAATAAGTTGAAAACATTTCATGACTAGCACAATTTGGACAAAGCCTGAACTATATTTAACAAAGCAACGGAAAAATTCAGGTATTGGGAAACATTATCAAATTATTAAGTACTTGAATGACTTCCAAAAAATATATGTAAAAACTAAAATGGATGTGTCTAACAACATTAGCTGGTTTATCTTGAAGAAAAGAAAAGGACCAAAAATTTCAATAAAAACCATCTATGATAGAACCCAATATATCATAAATACACAAGGAAACTATTTCCACCATATCTGAAAGAACATTAATGGTTATTAAAGTGAGTGGCACACACGAGCTCTCCATACTAACAAATAAACACCAACATGCAGAATACATATCTGTCCTTGCAAAAGATATGACGGCTACTGAGTGCAGTTGATGTTCACAAAGAGTATATTTTATTATGTAAAAAAAAAAACACTAAGTTGAATAACATGCCTTTATAGTATCAACTGGGTGCAGTAAAGATGTGGAGAGTGCACTTGCAAGACCCCCAGCCAATGCAGATTTAAGAACACTTCCAGTATGTATTTCCACAGGTGGTGCAACAGCAACAACAGTTGCAGCTTCAAACCAGATATTCCTGTATGTAATACAAAAAGACGTTAACATCAAAAGTTAGTCACCTGAAAATTAGTGCAAAAGGAGTGCATGTGCAAGCAAAAACTACATGTTCACCAAAGGAAAAAAAATGGAGGCAAGGGTAATTGCTACTAATATTCAGCTTTTGTAATATAACCTTTAAGGCCAGGCACCAAAACCTTATACTAACATATGAATTGATCAATATGAAACGATAACATTTTTTTGGGTATAACCACCGGTATCCAACTCATTGGTTGACTAATCCGAATCGGGTACTGCAGAGGCCCATTATGGGGGCGACCCTCCCAACCCAATTTGCTTCATTCACAACGCCGAGACTCGAACCCCTGACCTTGCTTAAGGGATCTAATGCCTCATCCCACTAGACCAACTGGTTGTTGGTGAAACAATAGCATTTTTAACAAGGTATCCGGACCAAGAAGCACAAAGCAGTACTGCAGTAAACAAACAATTTCACAAACCAGACCTACTAACTCAAATTTGGTAACCATGACCTGATCTATAGTTTTAACTTCTAAAAGATGCAGCCTGAACAAAAGGCAAGCCAATTATAAATAAAACTAGACCTTGTGCTTCAACTGGGCTTTCTAAAGAAGATTATTCAAATGGAAATATTAATCTAACCGAGGATCATCTTGAAGTAGGCGATCAGAAGGCAACAAAAGCATAAAATTGCGGAAGTGTCCATATGAAATAGATTCTTCAGTATCTGCATTCAAAAATCGCATCATAGCAACAGCATTGTCTTCATTTGCAGGAAGTCCAGCATTTTTAAGTGATGCCAATATTTCACTTTTTTGTAGGGTCCCAGACTTGCTTAAGCAGAGAGAAGTATAGGCTCGAAGAATAGTTGGCTCCTTCTGTTCCATCAAAGACAAAAACTGCTTCCAATTGAAAGATTTTGAAAATAAATGACTTCTAGTGCGGCGCATGAATTCCCGAGCATATCTCTGTGGCAATTTTCTTTTTCTCATAGCAACTTCAAGATCATCTAAGGTTACTTGTCCATCACCATCTCTATCCAATTCTTCAAAGAACCTCCTCCCTAAAAGAACAATGCACCAGTAAAATTAGTTCATAGCTATTTTACTGCACTACAGTTAATCAAATTAGGCCATGGAAAATTACCCAACCTGAAATTAAAGCCATGAGAACTCAAAGGATACGAACTCATTTAGCATAAAGTTTGATAACTGACAAGTCTATTAATGAGAAGGAAAAAGAAAAACTATCAATGACCAATCACATGCACAAAAATAGAATTTATGCCATGCTTGAAAGTTACAACCTGAAACTCTGAATCCCCAAATTCAATTAGGAGTAAGGGAAGGGTGATAACCGAAACCAGATTACAAGACTAACTAGTTCTACAGGTTTAGCGTGAAGAGAGGCACAATACAGAGTTCAAAGAAAACTGTGATTTGAAATTATGCTACATAGTGTCGACAGCATAATATATTTCTTTGCTGATATTCGTTGAACCAAACCAAGAAAACTATGGTTAGAATTATAATACTTACAGTCTACAGATAACATATTTATTGATGTTGCTATTCAAGGAACCAAACCAAGAAAAGAAAATGATACGAAGGTAATTGTTTGCTGAGCTGCCTGAGAAATCATACCTTCAGACTCTGTGTATCTGAAAAAATCCTGGACAGAGAATAATTTCTTCTTGTCAGGATGATCTTGTGAAGAGCGGCCCAAAAGTGGTAGAAGCTCAATCAGTTCCGTTAGTGAGACAGTGGATAAGGTGGATTTCAAACGCTCCACATTTGATAGAGGAATGCTAAGTATCCCACTGGCCAGCTTCTGTGGGGAATTACCAGCTGTTTCTACCCTGCTTCCAGTACTAACACCATCATCACCCTCTTCGTTCCCTTGAGATGCAACTCCAACATTACCTGATGGAAGACCTCCCACTCTAGCAAACTTCAAATTTCCCAGAAACCCATTTACATCAACTTTTTGACCTTCCCAAATACTTGTAACTGATTTAAAGTAATCGAACAGAGGGGGTGGAGATGGAGTCTGGTGGCAATCATCATGCATATGTTTACTTTCCTGTAGAAGCTGATCAAACGTCTGAAGATTTTGAGTCAACTGATCAAGAATAAGCCCTATAAAACATTCGAATGGTGCATGTTTCCCATCATTATTTTCCAAACCCTCATTCTTTGCACTAAACTGAGCCCTTGCCTTGCTATGCTTACACTCAACTGGAGGCATTGATTTCATGTCACAAGTACATGAATGTCGACACCCTTTATCTTTGTCACCCATTCTCTGAATTCTTCTCCTCTCGGAGTTAAATGAGTTCGGCAAAGCCTGGACAAAACTGTTAACCAACACTGACCAAGTAATCGCAAACCGAAAGCAATTCATGCAAGACCCTTCATCTGTATCCACATCTTTTTCTTTCAATCCTTTCCTAACAACCTCAACCTTCTCATTGTTCTTGTCATTTGCCAGCGAAAACATTCCTATAAAGGCCTTGATGGGAACTTTAATAGGTAGACCTTTTTTTCTCTCTTCACTACCAACACAACACTGCCCATCATTAACACCACTACCAAAACTACCATTTCTCTTCCTCATACCAAAGATTTGAACCTTACCAATCCTATCACTAACATTCGATTGCGCAATCAATTCAACATTATCTCCTTTATTGTTTGACACCCCGAAACAACTTTCAACATCTTTTGCAGTTTTCTTGATGCCCAATTCAAGAGGTAAAAGTGCTTCCTTTACAAATTGAATCGAATTTGAAATCGATTCCATTGGATCATTTTTAGACAATATTACTCCCACCACCTCAAAAACACCTCTCTCTTCAATACAAACTCTCTCTCTCTCTCTCTCCTCTATGGAAATTCAACAAGAACCATATCCAACACACACCAAAAAAGTTTCAGCCAACTCAAAGGATGAAAAGACCTTTTACTACTTAAATCGAATCAAAAATCAATCTGAACAACCTGAAATCCTTGCTTCCCTATAATATAAAAAAAAATTGCACTTTTCTTAAATATTTCGAACCAACTAAAAAGAACCTACCAATCTAGAGCCACAATTCCGTCACAAAATTATATAGAAAAAAAAAAACAGAAGGAAAACTATATCTTTAGCCAGTAAAATGATATCTAATGAACTAAGAGGAGATTTTACTTGGAAGGAGGATCCGCTGAAGATACCGACGCTTCCTTCTAAAGCAAATCAAGCTTATCCATACTGAAAAAATAGCCAAATGGGTATTAGTTTCAGGTCTATTTCGTGGAAGAAGATTCCAATTTCACCCCAAAAAAGGGATAAATTTATTACAACTCTAGAATGGGTTCGTTCGTCTGAGTTCTGTGTTCCTTTTGAAGTGATAAAAACTTTTTTTTTTTTGAGAATTTGAAGTGATAAAACAAAGAGGGGAAACAAAGGGCTGTTTTGAAAAGAAAGTGGAAATTCAGAGACTAAATTAGGATTTCAAGAAAAAAAATCTAAATTTATCCTTTTTTTCAACAACTTTTTTTAAGGAAAAAAAAAAGCGAGGGATACGGTGGTGGGGTGGCAAAGGAAGAACCTAAGAAGAAGATGAAGAATAGGCCTCTGTTTTTTTATATTTATTTAGCTTAAATAAAAAATATGTGACAAAGTATACCTTTTTGAATTGAAGTATTTTTTTTATAAAAATAGGTGTCTAAAGTTTCTAAAATTATAATTTTAGGTGTACAATTAATGGATGTTAAAAGAAATTTTTAACCAATAAAAGAGTGACACGTGACATATTTAATTAATTATTTTTTTAAATTAAAAAAAACTTTTAATTTTTAAAAAAAATTCCAAAACTTTAAAAAGCTTTCAAAACAGTCCCGAAAATCCCTAAAATACCCAAATTCAAATCCCCAATCGCCACCGCTTCTGCCATTTATCGCCGCCGCTATGCACACCAAGTTAGTCGTCGAACCAAGCCGGTCATTTTTTCTTATCGTCGTCGGAAACGACGAACAACATACAGCCGAACGTCGAACGCAAAATCGACATTCGCGCTGGCACACCGTTCGTCGGTTTCCAGCAACGGTAAGTAAGGGAAAATAGTCGGCTGGATTCGGCGATCGAAAGGGAAGGGCCAGCGATGATTCAAATTTGGGAATTTTTAGGGATTTAAGGACTATTTTAGAAAGTTTTAAAATTTTAAGACTTAAAGTTTAGACACCTATAATTTTAATTTTTGAAACTTTAGACACCTATTTTTACAAAAAAAATACTTTAAGCACTTAAAATTTAAAAATAGTACACTTTTGACACTTATTTTTAATTTAAGCCTATTTATTTTCTAATTTATGGAAAAATAATTAATTAAAATATATATTTTCGGATGACAAATAAAATAAGCAAGGAATGGATAAAAAGGCCGACGTAAAGCTTTGTAGGGCCTTTGCTCGGCTGATCGGCTCTTCATTTCTCGAAAGTATAATAATAAGAGAAAAGTATATAAATAAAATTAAATTGTAAAAAATATTTTTTTTTTCATTAAATTTCAAAAATTAAAGTTTTAAATTTATTAATCATTAATTTTATTAAATTATTACATGTTATATTTATTAGTTATTTTATAAAAATATGATGAATTTAATAATCAGTTATAACTTTTAAAAAATCAATAATTAAAACAATATTTTTTGTAGTTTAACTGTTATCGGTGTATTCTAACCTAATAATAAGTTATTTGTATTTATTTTGAATTTAAACAAAAAAGGGAAATCCAATGTTTATCATTTTGGTAATTAATTTGGATAGTATTTTGCATGCTTGTCTTTTTGTGGTCACTTTTTTATTTCTAACTGAAAATTAATTAACTACAAAAACATTATTATAATTAGTAAAAAAGTATCACTACAATTGAATTATTTATTGGCATTTTAAAATAAAATTAAAGTATTAACTTATTCTCATTTATATTTAAAAATATCAAACAGCCAATAATTTTTAAAAAAAATTGTAAAAAAATATATGTGAGGGAAAAAACACTAAAATAGTGTGGGGGGGGGGGTCGAAATCGGTGGATCCATAAGTTGAATTAGTGGCTACAAATAAAAATTTGATATCGAGCTTTCTTGTGCATCGGTTTTGACACGTTTTCTTTTAAGGAAAAATTATGAATGGATGAGTGTCATATAAAAATAGTCATATATGATTTTGTCTGTTAAAAAATAGTCACATAAAAGTTCATTATAAATGATGAGTGTCATGAAAAAGATGAATAATTAACTAATTTTTAGTGGATATGAATAATTTTACCTTTTTAAGGCCTTAACGTTTGTTATTTACCGTATCCGAATTGGGGGTTCTTGGGAGTTAAAAGTTTTTTGTTGTTGCCTTTTCGGTTTTAAAAGATTTCGCTCTGATTAATTCATACCGACTCGCATATCACACTTAATTTTAGTGGGTAAGTCTCCCAACGGGTTACTATTTATTAATCACTACATTTCTTTTGAATAGACTAAAATATGATTATAAAATAATATATGTTCATAGATATTTTTAGCCCTCTGACAATGCACACACCTTTAAACAAAACAATTGAACCCAAATTTTTAAGATGAACGTCATTCGATTTTTCACTAAAACCGCTAGTTCAGTTTTAATATCTGATTCGTTTTAAAATTTGTGGAGTAATAATTTTTTCATCGAGTTTTGCTAATAAAGATACCAGTAATAAATCAGTATAATCATCTTGATAAAAGTGTTTCAACCGCATATAATCGCCCCATAATAATAAATTTAGATGCCATCCAAACCAGAGAGATAGTTGTTAATTTAGGATTGAAACAATTTATTTTTTTAATAAGTTAGTATGATTATATGATAATATTTGTTCATACTTTTTTTTAATCGGTTGAAAATATATACAATTTATACAGATAAGTACTCAAACTCAGATCTACTAAGATGAATATCAACAAATTTTCTCGGATTGAAACAATTTATATGTACCCGTGTTCTTTAAAAAAGTAATATAGCTCTATGGCTACTGAATTATTACGATAGTCTGGCTATTGACGATCGGAAGACTATAAAAATTGTTTATTACAACCCAACTAGTATCAATTAATTATAATTATTATATGAATAACATCAATAAATGGATATTATCCCAACCATCAATAATTAGTGATAATTGATTAGGTGATGGTCCAAACTCAAACATGGATGGTCAACTGCTTCAGATCAAACCTACTAATGTATGAAAGCCATTTTCATACAGAAAATTGGGGCTGGTGATACTAATGCTCCGTTTATGATGGATTTTAGGACGAGATTTTAGGGGGAAATGGCGAGAACAGTGGTTTAGAAAGAAGTTAAAATTTTCAGTGTTTTTAAAAGTTGGGTTTAGAGACAAATCAGGTATAGAAGCTGGTTGAAAAACGCGAAATTTTTTATTGTTCGGCACAGCTTTCCGGTGGCGCTCCAAAAGCTCGTTCTAACATCGTGCCTGAACATGCCTTAAGTTGTAAATTTGGTGGTTTCTTTGGATAATAAAATTCATTTATCCAAAAAATAAAGAAAGCCATTTCCATATAAATCTCTTCCAACAATAATCACACATGTTCAGAAAAACAATGCTAAACTAGATTTACACAAGTAATAGGTCATAACTCATACCCAAAATCCCAAATACTTTTTTTGTCTGTCTTTGATTACATCATGAGTTTAGTGTTATTTCCATAGATTAAATATAGGTATTTAAATATTCAAAAATCTTCTTTCCATTTATATACATGACATTGACATTGATATTATTAGTAAAATATATAACTCGACCAAACATTCAAAAAATTTATCATCCGTTGCAATGACCATCTTTGAGCATGGCATACTTTCATGATAACTATTTGGTGCTTGGTGTAGTGTCAGTGAGAATTTTTTTTTTTCTCCACAAGCAAGATAAAATCATGATAAATATACTTGTGATAAATTTAACAACTAAAAATATGAGATTTAATCTTTTTTTTTTCATATAATATGAGGTTAACGAAAGAAGCTGTAGATTTTAATATTCAAACTCCAAACAATTGTATCACCTACATGACCAAAAGAATACTCGAACAAACACGAGAAATTCTATGTTCTTCGTTTTAAAAGAGGTTTCAATGTCATATCACCACATACAAATGATGATAATATGAGGACGCACAATATTAGAACAAGGTCAAGGTGCCACCCCGTTTGATGCGTGTAGTACGAAATTGAATGCTTACGGCCGACTGCGCATCACCAACCTGAGGAACAAACTATGATCAATGACAGCATGGCATATGATAAACCTCTTTGGGTCGCATTACTTAAAAATAAAATATATTTATGTATATATCGAATGTGTTTTGCAGATACTTTCAAACTCAAGGTCCAACAAACTGTTAGTGGCAGCAAGAAGCCAATAAGCTGTTGCATAAGGAAATTCAAAATTTAGATGTTTACTTAACAAATTCAGACCAAAGACATCTAATTCCAAATACAATACATAAACTTGTCTCAACTTTCATTTCAGCACATTAGACATTTTGAGTAAACCTGGTAAGCAACTCACATGGCTACAAGGTAGCAAAGATGCAAAGAACCTTGAAGATTGTTCTCTAAGCATATGAGTGATGTCTGTGACGATCCTTCTCCCTTGAGGAATATGATGAGCCAGATAATCACGATCTGGAAAGAGAAAAGGTTTCAGATGGTGAGCTAATCTATAGTAAACATTATAGTGATTGAAACTCTGTGGAAATCTAAAAACATACCACGTGATGAGTGGTGCCTCGATTTTTCAGAATGCCCCCCTGATAGAAGATCATAGCAGTTACTAGTTAGATGATAGACAAAACATATACGAGGTAGTAATCAAAATTAGAAATATAAAGTCCATTCCCGTTACAAGAATAAAGTAACAACCTGAATCCTTTGTTCTATCCTTTGATCGATGACCTCGATCCTTGAGTTTATCTCTGTCCCTTTCAGTCTCATCTCGTTCTCTTTCCCTGTCAGAATATCTGCCCCTGTCACGATCCCGGGCCTTTGCTCTGTCCTTGTCTCTTTCTCTGTCCCTCTCCCTTTCCCTGTCCCTGTCCTTGCTCTTTTCTCCACTTGATTCTGTCTTATGCTCAGACTTGGATTTATACCTGGGTTCTTCTCTTGCATCACCCTCTGTAGGCATGCTCTTGGATTTATCATCACTCTGCTTGGATTCTTTCAGCTTGTCAAGAGCCATTTTAATTTTAGCTTCTTTGGCTCCCTCTGTTTCATTGTCAGCTGCTACTACATTGGTGTCGGAAGCACTGGCATTATTATTAGCTAGCGGACTCGGGGGAACTTCCTGCAAAACAGTAAAAGAATTTCACTTGGACCTGGACTCGATTACCCTAAAGAGCTCATTTATGTCAAATGTAGCTGTATCATATAATAAAGTTATGGAATTCCTCAGTGCTACCCTTACTCTTTCCTGCCATAGATGTAGCTATTACATAACTATAAAATTAGTGGTCCAGCAGACCACCTAAAGACATTAGCAGTACTTTCTGCATATATCACCATACGCTTGGGGATATATTAAAAAATTAAAAAATATATATTTTAGCAGCACGGCCTACCAGTGAAACTTAAAAAAGGTAAAAGGTGAGAAACTAAAAGTCAGATTTACCTTTGGAATCGGCTGAGATTGTGAATCTGCAGATCTGGTTGAAAATGTAAATGGTTTTCGGTCCTTACAGACAGGAATGTATTGAGCCTTGGGAAGGCTGTACAAATGTGTCAGAACCCTACAAACCTCATCAATCCCAGACTTATCTGCATCAAAAGCCTTCCACCATGGCGGGTTCTCAGGAAGGGGTACTTGGAACCTGCGAGCAGCAGCATATACAACCCCACATGCCACAACCTCACTCTTGAATCGAACACACAAGGTTGTACGTAAGCTACTCCAAAGAGAGTTGACAAACAGAAATACAAGACAAGAGTGTAAGTTCCACCAAAAGAAAGAATAATCACATGCTAGTGGTTCAATGAGCAGGTAATTGACAGCACAAACTAAAAATGAGATACACTTGAACTTCCATTTAAATGTAAAGAATCCTGTTATAAACAGTAAACACTAGCAGCGACTTTATTAAGGCATTTCACAAGATAATTTACCCAAATATCGAACTAGAAATATGAACTTGCACAAAAACATTTAAATGCAGAAGATTCAAACCATTATGCTCAAGAGAAGAAAAGAAAGAACATAAATATATATATATGTATGTATATATTACCTGCAACCAGAATTTCAAAGCAATTATAATTTAGCAGTACGTCCACGTTATCTCAATGGAATCCTTAAAATCAACATTTGATTTGTAATCAAATCTTGGTTTTTTTTATGATTTCTAAAATGTTGAACCTCTTCTAAAGAGTTAATGCACAATCCAGTAGCTATCTGAAATTCCCCCTTTCTAGGTATGTCATTTTTCCTATTTCCAATTACATAAAGAAAACCTCTGCCCCACAAACATTATGTTTGGTGTTAGATTTTTCAAAAAAGTGCTCCATGGTTGTTGCATGAAATTGTTAGGTTCACTGGAGTCTGGAAGGACTGTAACATAATGGTATGAGCAATTTCCGATACCTATCTCCACAAAGTTACCAATTGGGAATTGAACTTGCTATATAACTTCAAATATAAAGTAATCATAACAGCACATCCCTTTTTATTTACTTATGAACACCTAGCGTATAGAATTAATACTGAAAACAGTAGTCAATATTGATAATGTAAAATAACTAAATCAGCAAGCACAACATGCGCCAACAAGAGAAACATTGTGAATGATCGATGGTTCATGGTTGCACTGCAAAAATACCTATCATTTGCTAAATTCCATGCTTCCTGCCTCAAGTCAGGAGGTGTTCCAAGGGTTGCAAGATAGTTTGATATGAACTTATGGGGATGCTCAACATGGCAAACAAAACCCATCTCCTTCAGTATGTGTCTTTCTGTTCTGCTCAATTCTGCTTTCAAGTCTGAAAATTTCTGCAAATAACAGAGCGTACGAAACAATCACTATGAAGAAAGCCTAGACAACGTGCTCAGAAAAGTGCTGAATTTGTACAGATATATTAACTTATCAATCTCACCTTTGAATATAGGTCCAAATGCTCTACCGGTAAGTTCTCTCTTCTACATTGCATTCTGTGGAAAACTATGATTACTTGCCTCGCTCTCCTAGGACTTTCCTCTAATTTTGATGCAAGCCACAAAGAGCTAGCCGCAACTATCTACAATGAAATTAAAATATGAAACAAGGATAATTTTTTTTTTCAATTTTTTCCACATTGACCAGGAGGAGGAAAATAAAACATATTTCCTGAAATATAGAAGAAATTAGACTGTAAACTCAGTAAGAAACGCCCACCATTACAACTCAGAAGCAGCAAATTCTTCATACACAAAAAACAAATCATATATATCTAGCACTAATTCCTCTCTTCCTCCCAATTTAAAACAGCCAGAGAAATTATTAAAGGAGATTAACCTTGACATCAAAGCGGGCAAATGACTTCTTGCAATAAAAACGATGGAAAAGAACCTGGCCAGTGGCCATGACAGCTTGGGGCCTGTAGGTACAAAATTAATGAAACATAAAGTAACCAGAAAATTCCTTATAATATACAACTTATATAACTAAAATTAAACGCAAAAATAAAGAAATATTTACAATTTAAGTAATATTCCGCTTTCTTGGATGAGATCACAGCCATAGATTCTTAGTGTAGTTTCAGTTGCTTCATCTATGCCATCTTTATTCGAAGGCGAGTTCTTTAGCTGCTCACCTGTTAAGTAGAAGTTGTCAATCGCTGCATAGATCATTATCTCCTTAACAACCTTCTATTAACTGTTACAAAATGAAAAGGAAAAGAGTGTCAAAATTTCTGCATTCTGATCAGCGTTTCAAATAGCCGTGGCATTGCAGTGTCGCCGCCACTGCTAAAGACCTCAATAGTGATGTGAACAAATTTCACATCAATAGCAGAAGACTGTGGCAAGAAATGACAGTTTAACCAAATGCTCTACTATTTAACTAAACCGATAGCTGTTATAAAAAAGATCTCCTCAACAAGCAGTAGGAACGAAAACAGAAAATCAAACATAGCAGAATGATGCAGATGCAGAGATCAGATAATTCAAAACCTCGTAACGCAATAATAAATCAAACCTTCAAGTTAAGTTTAGGGTTTCAAAAGCTAACTTATTTAATTTGGTCCGTCGGAAACTCTAAAGGCAAGAGAAGGCTTGCGTCAAGACCTGGAGGGGGAGGACATGGGTCAGCAGTAGGATCCGAACCAGAAAATCAAATACATCAGAGAGCAGATAACACAAACGGAAGTCTTGTTTGGCTACGAGACGAGAGTGGGTCATGAATTTTGAAAGAAATTTAGCCCAGCAGTTGAAGCTTAAGCCCTCCTTGCTTTTGGGTGTGAATTTGATTCATATTACTTGTATTTGCCTTCCATTTTATTTGCTTCATTTGATTATATCTATCACCATCTGATTCGCTAATTTTATTTAATTCAATTAAAATTAAGACCAAATTGATATAATAATAAATAACATGACTACATATGTAATTTTATAAATTTTCGTTAACTGTCACGTCAACCATCCGTTAGTTTTTTAACGAAGGTGATCAAAATAGGATCAATTTAAAAATTTGATGGTTTGATTGACGAGTTATCTAATTCAGTAGTTAAAATAGGTACGCTCAAATAATTTAGTAGTCACCTGAGTAGTTTACCTTATTTTTTTAGGCTTAAATGATATTTGTTCCCATTCCATTAAAAAAATCATTTAGCTCTTTAATTTTTCGTTTTTTTATTTTTATTAAATTAAATTATTTGAAAGAGAAAATAAACTTACATCAATTATTTTATTTTTATCAATGTTGCTATTAGTTATTGCATCATTTTTATGTAAAATTAAAAAAAAATGTTTACAAATGATAAATATATGTAAAAAAATAAAATTATTTAAAATGGTAAATATATAATCATATTAATTTTTTAAAAAAGGAAAATATGGAAATTTGTAAATATATATTATTAAAAAAATTATTAATTAGTTTAATTTGACGAAAAATAAAAGTTAAAGAGTCAGAAGAGGTGAAAATTTTAAGTGTTAAAAATGACTTTTTAAAAAGTTTGAGAGTGAAAAGTGTTATTAGGTTTTTTATTATTAAACAAAGATATTATATTTTTATATCAAAATTTAAATTTATACAAGATGAAACAATATAAGTAGTTTTAGTCACCAGATGAATTAGTGAATTTCATTAGATTAACTTTTAATCATTGTTATTGGAATCAAATTGGATTGTTCATTGAGGTCAAAAATCGATCGAGAGATTATTCGATAATATAATCTCTATAACATCGAAAGAACTGAGAAAATAAAATATATCACAATGAACTACAAATTACGAAGCGAATAAATAGATTGTACTATTTTTTAAAATGTTAAAAATGTGTTTACAGTATTGAGGCTAAACTGCAAAAATAATACAAGGCTTAACTAGGGATGGACATTTTATTCGATCTGTTCGGGTTTTGATCCGGCCTGGTCCGATTGGGTCTATTTTTTTAATAAAAATTTGAGATCGGGTCTGTTAGGTCGAATTTTTAATAAGGATGAAGTCGGGTCGGGTTTAGGGTGGAAAATATTCGACCCGATCCTGACTAAAATGCGTAGTTTCCCCTAAATTTTTTAGGGATATTTATAATAATACACATTCTTTATATATATATATATATATATATTTATGATTAGATCCTTAAATTTGATTTTTTATTTATAATTTAGTCCTTAAAATTATTATTTTTTATGATTAAGTCTCCTAAAATTATTATTTTTACAATTAGGCCCCTAAAATTAATTTTTTCTATAAGTTGGGCCCGGGTCGAGTTTAGGGTATTTATTTTTTGGTCAAGTCGAGTTTTTTAAAGAATATGCTCGGGTCAGTTCGAGTTCAAGTTTCGTGTATTTATTTTCGGGTCAAGTTTGGGTGGGCCAAAAACTCGACCAAACCGACTCGTGCCCATCCCTAGGCTTAATAGTCAAAAAAGTTCGTAAAGGTCACCTTTTTTACTGTTAAGCCAACCTATATTACTAAGGCTTACATATTTCTTAATGAGAAACCTCGTAATTCTTGCAGTTTAGCATTTTAACTTTATATTATATTATTAAGGTTTAACAGTCAAAAAGTGTTCAACCTATATTTTTTTTTCAATTTGGCGTCTAACATTTTTTGGGTCATTTTGGTACCTAACGTTTCATTCCGTAACTCAAATTAGATTTTTCCGTCAACAGCCGTTAAATTTTTTTTGTTATCCAATTATAACATGACACTTGTCATGTTTTTATTTATTTATTTATTTATTTATTGAATTTCTTTAAAAATATAAACTTCTTAAAAAGACCCAAAATTTTAATTTATTTCAATCAAACCCTCAAATCACATCTCTCTCACCATCCGGCAAACCTTACATATCGGCGGTTCACCGTTCACCACCCAAGCGTCGGATACCTCACCATTCAACACCCCTCACTCTCTAGCTGTCGGTTAGAAGCCCAGACGATCTCTTTTTTCTTCATGTTTGGATATTCGTCAATGGAGCAATCGGTGTTCATTCGACGATTTTCGACGACAAGACGATGGGGCTTTCAGTCGTAGGGGGTCAACGAAGGCAAGGGTGGCCAGTGGTGGTTGAATAGGTGATGGGTGGGGAGGAATTTAGGGTTTTAGGGTTTGGGGGTTTTATAGAAATTAAAGATTTTGAGCTTTTTTATAAAATTAAAGATTTTCTAATTTTTTTAAAAAATAAAAATAAAAAATACCAGAATATGCCACATGTCATGTTTTTATTGGATATTTTTTTAACGTTCGTCACAGAAAAACTTGATTTTAGTTGCGGAATGAAACGCTAGACACCAAAGTGACCCGGAAAAAACGTTAGGCACAAACTAGAAAAAGGGATATAGGTTGGGCACCTTTTAAACTATTATGCCTATTATTAATATGTATGCATTATCTTTCATAGTAACTTAGTATATTCTTCCCGTTCGATCTTTGTATGATCTAAAATAGTTTGTTTTTTGTGTCAATGTTATAGGAAAATGTCCAAATTATGTATATAGTTTTATGATGATAGTTGTAAATCCTTATTGCAATTTTGAATGTTTTTTTTAATAAGACTAGCGATTTCTATTAAAAAATGGGAAAATATCTCATGCACTAGTGGTGGAAACCTTTTGTTTCCACAAGCGCCCTAATTTTAAGGGTTAGAGATCTAATTTAGGGGTTAGGTTTAGGGGTTTAGAATTTAGGGATTATGATTAGAATTTAGGATTTAGTGTTAGAACCTAAGGTTTATAAGTTAGGGCTTAGAGTAATATATTAAAGATTTAGATTTTAACCTATAAACCCTAAATTATAATTATAAACATTAAATTCTAAGCACATAAACCTAAACCTTAAACTATAAACCCTAAACTAGGTCTCTAACCACTAAAATTAACACTCTTGCAAAAACAAAGATTTTCACTTCGCGTATAATTACCTTAAAAAATATATTCTTTCCGTTACCTAATTTATTATGATTCTTCTAGTAAGTCTTCTCCCCACTACTTTCCCTACAATTGCTCTTCCCTCACTCTATCAGGAAACCTTCCCCTCAAAGCAATTGTCTTTTAATAACTTATCCCTTATAAGTATTAAGTTTTAACCACCTCATCCTCTAGAAGCCCAAACCAAACACGTATATAAAACCAAAACGGTCTTGCCAAACTTTTCAAATCCATCATTCAACTCAAACTCCAAAAAAATGGATGCAAAGAAAAGTATTTGTCATGAGCTTGAAAAAACCCTCTCTTTCGGTAGAATATCAAGATTTTGATAACCAATCCTTTGCTTTCAACCATTCATCCAACTCTTTTTATCATGGTCATCAACTTTTTGAATTTTCCTCCGTTCCAAACACTCCTCTGAAAAACAAAAACAACATCGGTTTCTGCGGCATACTCATCAAGAATCAAGGCTTTGTTACTGCCAGTGAAGATCCAAGTAGGCATGTTTTTCCTTTATCTTCACCCAAGCAATTCAACAACAGCAAAAATGATTTGGGTTCTCTTCACTTTGTGAATTCCAAGTCAAATGAAATTCCTTCTTTATCTACCAGAAGTTTTGGGTCTCAAAGTTCTTCTTCAGTCAAACAGCACAAGTCTTTTATAGGGGTAACAAAAATACCACAAAAGATGGAGTTAAATGATTTAAAGAGAAGACAAAGTAGAAGAAACAGCGCATTACCCATGTTTCCTTCGGTAGCCACCGGTGATACGGCGGTGGTGGACGCCGTCGCCAACGACGGTTTGTGGTGTTAAAGAGAAACGATGTCTGCTTTAGCCTGTTGAGACCTTCAAGGTGTGGAGCTCATATTTTTAATGCAATGGACAAGGCCTCGTTAGGATATATTCCACACGTGTGAAGCTTTTTTTTCTCACACGTGCAAAGTGATGTTATTTACGCACATTGTGTGTGTATACAAAGTAGGCATGGTGAATTGAAACACAATGATTTTTTTTTCTGAATAAAAGTGAAACACAATGATTAGGATTTTTGTATAATAATAGTAGATATATTTGATAAAAAATGTAATACTAAAATACAATTAATCACGAAATCAAGTAACATATAATGGCAAAGTTAACCAGATTTAATACACATATCTCCTATAGAAGCTACCGGAGTTAGAATAATACTAAAATTAGTTCCTATACTTACGAGATTTTATTGAGTGAGTCAATTAAGAGTTGAGTGGTGTTTGAATTGATTCGAAATTATTTGACTCATGCTTGACTCGACCCGATACTCAATAAGCTCAATAAATTTTTATTTAACTCGTGCTCGTTAAAAAAACTCGTTAAGCTCGTCATAATTTTTAAATTATTTTTGTTAA
Source organism: Hibiscus mutabilis (assembly GCA_019671005.1). Taxonomy (NCBI): domain Eukaryota; kingdom Viridiplantae; phylum Streptophyta; class Magnoliopsida; order Malvales; family Malvaceae; genus Hibiscus; species Hibiscus mutabilis. The sequence continues at coordinate 68,218,237 of CM033719.1, read as the reverse complement.
TATATGAAAAATCTAGTGATAGTATATAAAACTTAATTTAAACATAAATTAATAAATTTAACAAAAAAATAATTAAAATAATTAAAACAATTTCAAAATTTGAACTCCAAAGTAACAATAAATAAATACATCAAACTAACATATTAATATTATAAAAGAATAATGTGCTACTCGCAAACTTATCAAGTCAAGTTCAACCTTATTTGACTAGATTCTTTAAGTGAGTCGAGCTCGAACTGCTCACGAGATGCTAAACTCAATTAGCACCCCTACATATAATGGAATATTAAATCAGCAACCGCACTAGAATTGAAGGCTTCTAGAGGGGATATTTATGGTCACTAATTTTAGTATTATTTGATTCTTTTTATCAGCACAATTAATTATTTGATCCATTTAATAATAGAAGGATTAATTTAAACTGACTCCTATAATTTAAGAATCAAATGCATCAATTTAATAATAAATGAATTAATTTGAACAGGTCCTTGCCATGCAATTTAATTTTCAAGAGGCTGTCATCGTGATTTTGGCAAGAAGCTAACCAGACCGCTACCGCGGCCCGCAGGCGCAAAAAAAAAATCTATATCGGCTGGTACATGTGCGGTGAGCATTTAGGAATAGGAAGGTGTCAAAATGACCGACGAGATTGATTTAAATGATAAATAATATAATATTATTTAAATGCGTTTTGAGTTTGAATTGTTGTGTATAAAAAAAATTTCATTAAGAGATTTTTCTATTTAAATCAGATATACGACATAAATCAATTCAAATTAATTAGAACAAAATCTTAAAAAATATATATTGTCAATCTTTCTTTCGAGATAAAGTTGATCTTATTACTAGTAACTTAGTCAATTCTTCCCTTTTTTTCGCAAGTCTTCTTTGCCTACTGTACATATTCTCTCTAGAAGCCTTCCTTTCAAAGCAATTAGACATGTATATAAACCACAATCCTCTTACCAAATTTTTTCATAATTATCCGTCCTTCGTTTAATTTTTCTCTCAAAAGATGAATACAAACAATACTCGTAACATCAATCGAAAAGAGTTTGACAAAACTCTTTTCTTTTGTGATTTTTCACTTGAAAATTTAGATTTTGATGATCACGTCCTTACTTTTAACCATTCACCGAATTCATATTCTCATGATTTTGAACTATTCGAGTTTTCTACTATTCCAAACAGTTTTTCAAAAAATAATAAAAACGGCATTGTTTTATGTGGTAAAGTCATACAAGAACGAGACTTTGTTGGTGGTGATGAAGATCAAAGTAGGCATGTCTTCCCTTCATCTTCATCCAAGAAATTCAACAACAACAAAAAAGATTTGAAAAAATCAAAATTCTTCTTCATTAGCCAAAAATTTTAGGTCTCGAAGTTCTTCTTCAGCCAAACAACACAAAGCTTTGATAGGAGTAACAAAAATACCACAAAGGATGGAGTTATGTGAATTAAAGAAAAGACAAAGCAAAAGAAACTACCCATTGCCTTTGTTTCCTCCGGTGGCCAACGGTGATATAATGGTTGTGGACGCCGACGACAATTGTGGTGCCGGTGGCAAGAGATGCCATCTTTTGAGTATGTTAAGGCGTTTGAGGTGTCCAACTCAGACTTTAACCACATTGGGCAAGACCTTCTTAGGATGTATTACACACGTGTGAAGTTTTTTCTTTTTTATTTTGCATTTATAAATTTTTTGATAAATTTTAAATTTAATCTTACCTAGAAGAAAGGAGAAAGAGGACTTTAAGAGAAAGAAAGAGAACGCTTTTACTGAGCCTAGAACTCATGATCTAAAAGTATATGAGAGAACAATTGATTTTAATATTGCAGGTTATATGATATATATTTCATTATTACTACTTATAGTAGCTCATATGTAAATATTATTATTCTTGTTCATTTTCTTTACAATTCAGTTAAACATCAGGCCGTCGTGTTTGACATAGTAAGTTTGGTTATCGATAATTAGGGACGGCAACGGAGTGAGACGGGATAAATTTTTGACCGCTCGACCCCAACCCAAAGATTAGAAATAAAAATTCAACTTTGACCCGTACAAGTTTTGATGGTATTTATAAATTTATAATTAAGTAATGATCACTTTGTTATTAAAATAAGGACTTAAGGGTTTAATAAGCCCTTAAACTTTTGTAAAAAAATTAATTAAGCCTATAATTTTTTTCACCCAATTAAGCCCTCAAAATCAATAAAAAATCAATTAAGCCCCTAAACATTTTTTTGCACCCAATTAAGCTCTCAAACTCAAGAAAAAAAATCAATTTGGCCCATTGGCCAACGTTGACCGTTAAATTTAACTTTTTTTAATCTTCTTGGCATATGTCGCAACAGGATAATGCCACTTGACAATTCTAAAAAATTTTAAAATTTAATTTTTAAAAAAATATAAAAATCCGAAAAATCTAAAAAATTTAAATATATAAAAATCCAAAAAAATCTAAATATATATATATATATTTCAATTTTTATATATTTTTTCAATTTATTTTTTTATAATTGTATAATAATATTTAATTTTTTAAAAATATTTTAATATTTTGAAAATTTATTATTTATTATTTTTTAAACAAATTGAAATTAAAAATATTTTTTATATATTTTAAAAATAATTTTCCAGAATTTTTTAGATTTTTTTGGATTTTTATATATTTTTTAAAAATTAAAGTTTAAAAATTCCTAGAAATGACAAGTGACATTATCCTGTTGCAACACATGCCAAGAAGATTTAAAAAAAATCGTTAATTTAACGGTCAAAGTGCCAAATTGATTTTTTTTGAGTTGAGGGCTTAATTGGGTGCAAAAAAAGTTTAGGGGCTTAATTAATTGCAAAAGTTTAAGGGCTTATTTAACGGTCAACATTGGTCAGATGGCCAAATTGATTTTTTTCTTGAGTTTGAGGGCTTAATTTGGTGCAAAAAAAATAGGGGCTTAATTGATTTTTTTGCAAAAGTTTAAGAGCTTATTAAACCCTTAAGCCTAAAATAAGTAATGATTTTTAAATATTTTTACATGATAGGAGGGAGAAGGGAAATTTTGTTCCTAATGAGTCTAGAACCCATATTCTAAGGTAGGAAAAAGTATCAACTGAAAGCTTTTATCCACTTCATTGTTCACTAAAAAAAGGTTTGCATGAGACATTTTGATGAGATTTTTTTATCAAAATTTAAAAATTTTAAATATGAATTCACTTGGTTGGGTAAAATTGACAGAGGATTTCAAAAATTACAATGAATCTTAAATGTTGATTTTGGTTAGTCTAATATATTGTTCAAACTGCACCCAAAATTACAATAAAAATGAACTTCAACAATTTTATTTAGTTTTTAATACAGATTTTATATTTTATATATATTTACAAATATAATGATATTTATATTATATATTTTTATATGGTTTATTTTAAAAATCTTTGAACCCAACAAGTGGTCGTACTGGAAAAGTTGACGATGTTTATTTTAGGAGACCCAGGTTCAATCGCTCTGTCTACAAAGTGTGTGTACATTGTCAAATGGTTCAGGATATGTATGAATATATACTACCTTGTAATTAGGGGTGAGCAAAATTTAACTCGTCTTGACTCGACTCGAAATTTCATAAACTCAATTCGACTCAAAAAACTTCAAATAAATTTGAGTTGTAAAATGAAAATTCGAATAACTCAAAATTTTTAGTAATTTTGATAAATAATTACAATTAAATTTGTATAGGAACTCAAAAACTAGACTCGACTAGAATCGAAAAAATTTCAAATAAAGTTTGAGTTGTAAAATATGACGTGTCAACTTAAATAACTTAAAAAATTTTAACTCGACTCGATCGAATGCCCGTCCCTATTTATAATCACCTAAGATTATTAAAAAAAATCCTTATTTTCTTTTTATAATAGTAAAGATAAGAAGACTAGAATCTGCTGAATAGGATTCTTTCTAGATTTTTGAAGGCTGCCTCCAAGATAAATTTGATTTTATACTTTTAAAATGTATGGAGTATGGTTGTTTCCTAGTAACTTAGTCAAATCTTTGCTGTTTCATTGTCTATTAAATAGTAATAGTATATCATTCTAGTAAGTCTTCTCCCGCAACTTTGCCTACGTCTGTTCGACCCTCACTCTCTCTCTCTCCTTTCCTTTCAAAGCAATTATATCTATATTTATTCACATCCCTTGTTTTTAGAATAGAAAATTTCTAACTTTTTTTTTGTCTTTATTTATGCATTCATACTAAAAAATTAAGTTTAAAGTTTAAGATCATGGTTTAAAGTTAGGGTTTAGAGTTAGAGTTTAAAGAATTATAAATATGGTATATTTTAGGGTTTATGATTTATAGTTTAAATTTTAAAATTTAAAATTTCGACTTAAAATTTAATTTTTTAGTATAAGAGCATAAAAAAACACAAAAAAGGGCAAAAGATTTTTGTCATCTTTAACCATCTCACCCTCTAGAACCCCAACTCAATTCATATATATCTTGAACCAAAATCATATCATCTCATCAAGTCCATTCCACTCCATTCCATTCTCTTCATCTTTTCTTCCGCATTTCTCTCTAAAGAAACCCTCAAAATCACTAAAAATGAATACAAAGAATACTTATAAAACTCTCTCTTTCGATCTTTCGCTTCAAAACCAAGACTTTGAGTTTTCTTTCGTTCCCACCACTCCATTAAAACCCAACACAAACGGCATTGTTTTCTGCGGTAAACTCATCAAAGATCGACCCTTTGTTGATGGTAAGCAATTCGACCGCAACAAAAAAGATTTGGGTTCTGTTTCCTATGTGAATTCCAAGTCTTCTTTAACTACCCAGAGTTTTAGGTCTCAATCGGTCAAACAACACAAGGCTTTGATAGGGATAACAAAGATACCGCAGAAGATGGAGCTAAGTGACTTAAAGAAAAGGCAGAGTAAAGGAAACCGTCCATTACTCATGTTTCCTCCAGCGGTGGACGTCGATGACGGTTGCGGTGTCGGCGGCAAGAGATGCGGTATTTGGAGTCTGTTGAATCCTTTGAGGTGTAGAGATCATAGTTTTAACACATTGAGCAAAGCCACCTTAGGATATATTCCAAATCTGTGAAGTTGTTTTCTTCTCGCATGTGCAAAGTTGATTCTAATGCACATTCTATATGTATATATCATTACTACTATTAGTTATTATAGCTCAGATGTAAATATTTTTATAACTCTTGTTTAACGTTCAATTTAAACACCAATTTTTGAATTCGACAGTTTTAAGGTGGATTTTTTCTCTCCCTCTATTTACCGATCCAATTCACAGTGTGAGTAAAAAAACAACGATTTAGAAAGAAAAGGAATTTTATTTTAGGATTTATATTCTATACATTGGAAGTGAAAAAAGTTTCTAGGAGAACCTTAATTTTAAGGTTTAGGATTTTAGAGTTTAGGGATTGTTGTTAAAATTTAGGGTTTATAGGTTACAATTTTAGGGGTACTATAGTTAGGGATTTAGGTTTTAACTTATAAACCCTAAATTCTAATCTAAACCCTAAATTCACCCCTAAATTCTAAATTCATAAACCTAAACTCATAAACTCTAAACTCTAAAACTAAGACACTTGTGAATTTTTTTTTCAATGTCAGTGTATAGTGTCACGGCCCGCACATTTGGGTCCGAGATAGATGCGCAACAAGCAACCCAAGAGGTTCTAGGCTTGCCAAGAAGACCACCAGACTTGGTTCGATCGTTGGAGACTGAAAGAAAGCCCAAATACATTGAGCCTGGTAAATTAATAGATGGCATCTTACCGAGGAATATTCCAAGGGATAAGAATATCTCTCAATGTAACACAAACTTAAGGAAAGAATTTCATAGTGATAGAGTTTCCTTAGTTAGTGCAGATTTGGTAGGTGGCTTTCGATCTGAGCCGTTAGTGTGATTCGATCTCGTCCGTTCATTGTATGGGGATTCAACTATAAATAGAGGCCTCCCCACCTCAATTGTATCATCCATCATTTGAGTAATACACTTGGCATTTACTCTAAAAACACTATGTAGTGTTGTTCGCGTTCTTTCTTTTGTTCTTGTTGCCTTTCTCTTTTGTTCGGTTCCTCTTGGAACGATCTTGTGTTTGTGTGCATTGGAAGTATTCGATCTTCCGGAGAAGGATTTCAGGCTTACTTAGTCGTTTGTCTAAGAACATCGACTAAGGCCGCACGTTGGGTTGGTTCAGAAGTCTAGCCCCGTGACAGTTGGTATCAGAGCGAGTGTTTGAGCGCAAAAACTGATCGGAGATGGCAAAGAAAGGAGGGAATATTGCAGCACAAAAGGGTGCAGAGACCCAGGCTGACGATGGAAAGCGAGACAGTCCGAGCAACACTGTGCCTACGCTGGAAGAAAGGGTAGGAAAGCTCGAAGGATCCAGGAAGGATGCCCGAGAGGAGATTGACGTTGTGAGAGTACGTCTTGACGAGCTGGACTCTTCGGGAGAGGAGCTCGAAAGCAACGTGCAGGATCTAAAGAATAACGTGCGAGACCTTGACCAGTGTGCCGACAGTGCGGATAGACGGAGTGATGCACTCGAAGCCGAGCTAAAGGCTTTGAAGGCGGAGATGATGGAGGAAATTAAGGGGCTCAAGGGAGAGCTTCAAGTTTACAAGGCTGTCGTGACTGGTATGTTAAACACGGCAATAACCATACCAAAGTTGGACGTGCCAAAGCCGAATGAGTTTAGCGGAACTAGATCGGCCCAGGACGTGGAGAACTTTGTGTGGAGCATGGAACAATACTTTCGTGCTACAGGCATCAAGGATGATGCGGATAAGGTAAACATTGCTTCTGTTTACTTAACTGACGTTGCACTTTTATGGTGGCGACGCAGATGCTCTGAGGAGAAGAGCAAGGATATTCCCATCGGGACTTGGGAAGAGTTTCAGGCTGAGTTCAAAGAACAGTTCTACCCAAAGAACGCCCAACAGAAGGCTCGGGAAAAGCTGCACGAACTCAAGCATGAAGGTTCCATCCTGGAGTATGTCAGACGGTTCACTGAACTCAAACTCCAAATCACGGACATCACTGAAGCTGGAGGCCTTTTTATCTTCAAGAACGGGCTTAAGCAATGGGCCAAAATGGAGCTGAAGAGGATGAGAGTCGAGGAACTCTCCAAGGCTATGGCCGCAGCTGAATCCATAGCCGAGTTCGAGATGGTGGAGTCCCTCAAGCCCCGAGGCAAGGGCTATGGTGGGGGAGTCAAAGATGGGGAAGGTCTTGTGTGTTGTATCTGCGGAGGGAAGCACATGATGAAAGATTACCCCAAGAATGATCGTCTTAATGTTGTCAAAGGCGATGAGTCTGAGGAGTCGGACGAAGAAGTGACGAGACTTGGTGCGATTGCGAGTGTCAAAGCAATCAAGCCAAGGGTAGAGAAGCAACTAAAGTGCTACCAATGTAAGGGGCCACACAAGTTGCGAGCATGCCCACATCGAGTCAAGCCATCCAAGGGGGTAGACGAGCCCGAACAGAGCGAGGCTGCGAGACTTGGCTCGATGATACTGAGTTCTGCTAAGGCGAGAGTACGCAAGCAGAAAGGGTTGATGTTTGTCGACATCAACATTGCGGGACGATCGAGGAGTGCTCTAGTGGACACCGAAGCAACCGGTCTATTCATGTCTAAGAAGGCTGCCGACAAACTTGGTCTTAGAGTTGTGGATTCAACTGGAAAGATCAAGACTGTGAATGCTAAAGAAGTTCCAATTGTTGGAACGACACGGAAGGTTGAGCTGCAGATTGGTGAATGGAAGGGCAAGGAAGACATCAATGTAATCAATTTAGACGACTTTGATTTTGTTTTGGGACTAAGCTTCCTTGACCGTATAGATGCTCTTATTGTTCCTTGTGCCGACGTCGTCTGTGTTTTGGATCGTAAACAACGTTGCGTTGTGCCCTCGTACCGAAACAAGGGTAAAGGAACCAAGACGCTGACTGCCATTCAGCTTGCCGAGGATGCTCCAAGCCATGGAGACATCGCTTTGGGGGCTACTGTTGGAGGGACTACTTTAGTGGGGCAAGAGTTGCCTGAGTCAGCTAGCAACATGAGGCCCGTGGAAAAAGCACATTTGGGCAAGGTGGAAGAAGCATTGAACTTCAAATGTGAAGAATGGTCAATGCGAGAAAAGTTGCCAATGGGCAACGAGGCACCAAACTTCGCGAGGGAAGGGTTGATGCCGGTTAGAGTGAATGCCACGGAAGAGGTGCATCTCAAACTTCATCGAGATGTGCGTAATGATGCGGAGCGAGGAAAAGTTACATGGCGAAAAGAACCAAGGCGAGCAGTCTGTATGGGAAGACAACCCAGTCCGAGTCGAGTGCTCCTTATGGGGGGAGCCGTTCTTATGGGGGAACATCGTTGCCCGATTCTGAGTTGGGAGCAAGCCAAGGTACCATGGAAGATCCAAGATCAACCAAGAGAAGTCCTTTTTGAGACAACGATGAGGGCATCGCCGGATTTGGTGGGGGAGAATGTCACGACCCACACATTTGGGTCCGAGACAGATGCACAACAAGCAACCCAAGAGGTTCTAGGCTTGCCAAGAAGACCACCAGACTTGGTCCGATCGTTGGAGACTGAAAGAAAGCCCAAATACATTGAGCCTGGTAAATTAATAGATGGCATCTTACCGGGGAATATTCCAAGGGATAAGAATATCTCTCAATGTAAACACAAACTTAAGGAAAGAATTTCATAGTGATAGAGTTTCCTTAGTTAGTGTAGATTTGGTAGGTGGCTTTCGATCTGAGCCGTTAGTGTGATTCGATCTCGTCCGTTCATTGTATGGGGATTCAACTATAAATAGAGGTCTCCCCACCTCAATTGTATCATCCATCATTTGAGTAATACACTTGGCATTTACTCTAAAAACACTTTGTAGTGTTCTTCGTGTTCTTGAGCGTTCTTTCTTTTGTTCTTGTTGCCTTTCTCTTTTGTTCGGTTCCTCTTGGAACGATCTTGTGTTTGTGTGCATTGGAAGTATTCGATCTTCCGGAGAAGGATTTCAGGCTTACTTAGTCGTTTGTCTAAGAACATCGACTAAGGCCGCACGTTGGGTTGGTTCAGAAGTCTAGCCCCGTGACAATAGGATAATTACCTTTTTATTATAAATATTTGATGTAAAATAATAATCGATATATTTGATAAAAGAAATTATAATATCAATATATGATTAATTAATCACAAAGTAAAGTAATATATTAAATTAAAGGGTAATCCAAAAGCTACACATATACTTTATTCCATTATGTAACATAATATATGAAATTTAATTTTATGTAATTATATATGTGGTTTTGATTTATTGTTCACAAACCATCATTTGTATCAACTTGATATCATTTACACCTACTTATTATATGTATAGATTAGATTTATTTTCTAAAAACTTTTTTTTACAAATGAATCATAATTTAAGTTTTATATGTACAATTGAACATGTATCGTATTACATATTAGATTAAAAATGCATATGTAATTTTAAAATTATTCTAAAATTAAATAAATGAACCAAAGCATAATCAAAGTTTTAGGTATATAATCACACAAACCAAATTCTGTGTACCGTATTATAAACTAAATTGGTTAAATAATATTTTGGTCCTAAAGTTGTACCTCATTATAATTTATAAATTCGGTACTTGATTTTTTTTTTCTTCAATTTACCCCCTCAAACTTTCAAACGGTATACCACGTTACCATTAATATTTCCCCTTATGAAAAAGTCATGTGGCATGCTAGGAACAAAATTCATACAATTATCAATTTTTTAAAGTGTCAAGAAACTTAATTTGCATAATATTTAAATTATTAGGGATCTTGTTTTCTGTAGGTGGTTTTAGGATCGCCAGTTGGATTTTATTAGTTTTTTTTTTTTGTTCTTCGTTTGTTTTGGCATATTTTTTGTTTGTCGTCTTGACATGTTTTGTCTCCTGCTACGATATGTTGATGGCCAAAAAATATACAATATAGTGCACATTTTGTTTTGGGACGATTGACAGTATGCCTTGTGCAAAGATATTGGTTTAAAGTTTATTGGACGTAGAATTTAATTAAACTAAAAAGGGGTGAGAGCCTCCCCCTTGTATTTATTTCCATTACTAAATGCTAACAATTCAATTCAATTAGAAAATGAAGTCTTCAAATTTTAGATTGACTCAGACAATGGCTTATCCATATGCAGTGATGATCTATGGGAGTTAATTCAAACCAGCTGTGAAATGACACAAGAAAAAAAATGGAAGCCATATGGAAACAACAGACCGTCTTGAAAGGGAGTTATTCTTTTATTAATACTAAAAATATGAATAATAACATATCCTCTTCATCTTTCTGTCTAGATAGGTTTGATTTTGTAGTATTTTTATTATGTATGCATTGCTGTTTCCTGGTGACTCGGTCAATATTCTTCCCCCGGTCTTCTACCACTAGAAGCCTTCCTTTCAAAGTAGATGTAAACAAGGCACGCAATTCACAACTCAGGAATACACTTATATGGTTTTAATTAATAAATCATATTTTCTGAGAAAAAAAAAAATTGACCACCTCTCTCCCTAGAAGCCCTAACCAAACATTATACAAACCAAGTTCGTCTTACCAAACACTTCATATCTGTTGATGTCCAAAATGTTCCATCATTCATTAGCTTCTCTCTCTCTCTCAAAACCCCCTTCTTCCTCAACTCAAAAATCCCACAAAATGGATACAAAGATTACTCCTAACACCAACCCAGAAGAGCTAGAAGAAACTCTCTCTTTTTGCGATCTTTCCGCCGAAAACCGGGACCTTGATGATCAATCCCTTACTTTTCACCACTCACCAGACTCTCCTTCTCATGCTCATGAATCTTTTGATCAGTTCTCTTTCTTTTCAGACACCAACAAAAACGACGTTGCTTTCTGTGGAAAGCCTATGGAAGAACGAGATGTATGCGATTATGATGATCAAAGTAAGGATGTTTTTCATGTATCTTCTTTCAGGCAATTCGATAACAACAAAAAAGATTCGGCTTCTTTATCCACCAAAAGTTTTAGGCCTCAAAGTTCTAAGGTCAAACAACACAAGTCTTTAATAGGGGTAACAAAGATACAGCAAAGGATGGAGTTAGGTGATATGAAGAAAAGGCAAAGTAGAACAAGCCACCCACTCTTCATGTTTCCCCCGGTGGCCGGCGGTGATATGGCGATGGTGGACGACGATGACGGTGGAAAGAAATGCATGCTTAAATATTTAAAACTTTGATTCATCTTTCTCCCTTATCAATGTAACATAGTTGTACATCTTCATACATAAATATTTATTTAGATTTAAAATCTTTTTAATTGAATCATTATCAAAATTATGTATAATTTTACCTGGTCAATGTAAAGCTTTGTGTTTAGAAGTCAATAAATATCCTATTTTTATTTTATAAATAGCGTGAATAAACGTTTATTAATAGATTCTTTAGATAAATAATAGACATTCATTTCCTAATTTTAATTTTTCATTTTTAATCACACTTTAATTTATTAATTTTTTGGTAAATTGTGAAATAAAAACTGTTTACATTAGACTATGCAAGAGAGAGTTAATTTTAACTCTTATTATTTTTATTATAGTCTCATGAATAGGTCAACAGTTATCAGGATTAAAATTATTTTAGAGGTAAATTAAATAATTCATCACTGAAGTTTACTTTAAAATTTATTTTGGACACTGAAATTTTAAAATGTTCAATTTATTCACTTAATTTTTAATATTAAATTTTTTTGTCACTTTGCCGTTAAATAATTAATAGCGTTATGACATGACATGTAATACCAAAACGATATTATTCTAAAAACATCAAAATGACGTTGTTTCAAAATTCATATAAAAATAAATTTTCTCCTTATTTTCTCCTTTTCTCTCTTCTTCGGCTTTTTCTTTCTCCTTTTTTTCTCTCCATTTTTACCCAGAGTCGCCATGTAAATTTTGCTCAGAATCCCAACATGCAGCTCAGTGCTCGTTCAACAAAAAAACCTCAAGCAAATCCAACACTTTATTAAAATCGATAGAGAGGGGAAAAAGAAGTCGATAAACACCGCAAATAATCCAATTTTGAACCCCCGAAACTAACCCCCGACCCAACTCCACTGGTCTCTTTCCCTCAACTTCCATTTTCCAATTCCCAATCATTTTCCTTTTAATTGCTTGTAAAATACATACTACCTTTGTGGTTTCAATTGTCAAATTGTTTCCCTTGTTTGTTGTTCGTGTTGTTTCAATTCTAGGATTTTGATTCTACCAAGATGAAATTTGGATTTATATTCAATGAATGGTTCCTCCGTGGATCTTAGGGATGTTTGAAACTGTTCTTTTAATTTCTTTATGGTGTAGATTTTACTGAACCAGCCAACTTTTGATTATCCAAGCTTTAAGATTGTCAGCGATGGAGGCAGCATGCGGCTATGTTGCACTGATACGGGTACGGGGACGGAAACAAAGATTAAAACGATATTTTTTAAAATTAAAAGATACAAGTATGGTAAGGGTACGGTATATAAAATAAATTTTAAAATTATAAATAGATATAAAAAATTATAAATAAAGTTTACACTCGTAAAAAATAAAATTTATAAACAAACTATAATATTAAAGTGTTAAATCTCAATACTCAAATAATAAATTAAGTTTAAAATAATATTAAACAATATAAATTAAATATCGTTAATATCTTTCGAAATAAATAAATTAAGAATATTATTGTTTTCATAAAAATATTTAATAATAAAAATAATAAAATCCTAATAAAAAAGTCAAAGTAGGAAAAAATATCCGAATAAAAATATAATAATAAAATAAGAAAGGAAAGAAAGAAAGTTATTCTCGGGCCCCATAAAAATACTGAAACAACATTAAATTTTCTCTGGGCCGCCCACCAAACTCATTTTCTTCACTTCTTCTACTTTCAGGCGCCAAAGTTTCGATTTTGAGCCCTCGTTGGATTTTTGTGAATCCGCGCATACTTTATTCTGCAATTTCTTTTTTTTAACTGATTTTTTATTTTGAATTCTTTAAATTTTTTGTTTTTGTCTTTATTTTATCTCTTTATTCATTCAATTCAAAATCAAAGACGAAACAGAAGAACTTCTATTCTTCTATTGGAATCTTTATTTAACTCCACAGTAGTGGTCTGTATTAGATCTATTTTGAGTTTGTATCGTTCACTGCGTTTTGAACTATTCGTAGTTTCGGTTTTAATTTTTTTTTAATAAAAATGACCCTGAGAATGCATGTGAAAGTCATACGCCGTCCCTGAAACGTCTCCAGGTAAATATCAAAATTCTCCAATTTCGTTCAACCGTATTATGTTAACGTGGCACGTTTTCGGTACGTACCTTAATCGTACTCGTCTTATACCCGTACTGAGAACATATTGAGTACTTGAAACAGTACTCTTTTGCCGTACCCGTGTTTTCTAGGCATGTGGTTGGTGGAGAGAGTTTATTTTAACAAAAAAACATATTAAAAGATAATATCAATAAAATAGTACTTGTACATGCGTGGCAGTTTAAAATTTAACTAAAAATGCAATGTCATCACAGAGTTAATCATATAACAGTGACAAAAAAACATTTAATCTTTAAAGTTGGGTGAGTAAATTACACATTTTGAAATTTCAATGTATAAAAATAAAATTTAGTGACTATTTACATAATTTATCTTTATTTTATTTTGTGTGATTAACTAATTTTTTCTCTGTCTCAATCTTAGTGCCGCAAAAAAAAATTTCATTTATTTTCTTGGTTGAAGGTCGGCAATTAATTTTAGCATTGGTTGTCGACCACTAGAGTTCATTATTTTTTTTATTTTTAATAAAAATCTCAACCTTTGTGACACGCATTCCCTTTGTCTTTGTGGCACGTTTTTTTTTTTGTTTTTGTGGTTCATTTCATCTATCGTTTTGGCATAATTTTAACATACCTTAGCAGTCGTTTAGTACTCATACAATGATCTTCACGACGCTAGTTTCTTATTATGATTCTATTGGTGGTCATAGAAAGATGGATCTCACTCGGTTGATGGTTGTTTGTTGATGTAATCAGACTTAGGTAGCAGAACAATCGGTCTGATAGTTTGATTCACTCACCACTACTTTTTTACCCCGACGTCTCGTTTGGGTAGAGACAAGAAGACTCAGGTAGGCTTTTAGATTTTGACGATATGCTAATCTCTATGGATGTATTTATTTTTCTTTACACTTTTAGATTTTTGTATGAGATTTTGGTGAACTAATCTCTATTATTTTTCTTCTTTATGCGTTATATTTACGATATATTTCATGATTTTTTAATAAATTTTAATTGGCGTTGTAAAAATTATATTTTTTTATATCAAATAGAAAAAGGCTAATGTCTTCCCCGGTGTCCAAGTTGTTAAAATCATGTTCAGCTGCACCCAACTTTTCCACCCACCACGTTTTGTTCATTTGAAGTAGCGATCCGCACCCGATCGAGTTGATTAAAAAATTATAAGTTATTTGAGTTAAAAAGTTATATTTTATATTTTAAATTTTATTTTAAAAAAAATTAATCGGATCGAGTTCTTCAGATTTTTGTTCAAATATAATTATAAAATATTTATAATATTATGATATTAAATAGTTCTAATTTAAATAGGTTTTATACGTTCAAAAAAATTAAATGATTTTATATAACTATATAGAATATACTAAATATATATTTCTTTAAATTTTTTTTCATATATATATATATATATCAGCCATAATTCAGAGATTCAACTTGAACTTGAAAACTAATATATTAATTACTAAAAAATTTGAATTATTCGAATTTTATTTTATAATTCAAACTTTATTTAAAATATTTTTAGTTAAATCAAATTTATAAAATTATAAGTCGAGTCAAATCAAATTAAATCAAATATTATCATGCCAAATAGAATAATTTGATTTTTTAAATAGAATAATTTGATTTTCTCACCCTAATTTAAAGACAACTTCACCGTATATTAGCATTTTCAAACTAGTTCTCCTTTTAGTATAGGCGTGTGCTGGCCACGGCGTCTTTTGGGCTCCCTCTCTGCCTTCACAAATTATTGTGAGAATTTCTTCTATTCTAAGGATAATTTTACGGTAAATACCGTATACTTTAATTAGAATTGAAATTCAAAAAACTTAAATTGTTATTTTTCTCTTTTAGAATAAAATCTTTAAAAAATATTTTTATATTACTTTTTTAATTTTTAATTTTATTTTTTAATTCAAAAAATAATTAAACTTTTATTACTACAATAATCCCTACATTTACTTTAATTCATCTATATTTGCACATTTCAACAATTTAATCATAATTCAAAAAAATTAACTCTCATTATTTACACATTAATTCAATTTAGTCATATTTTTAATTTAAAATAATTTAACCAAAAATCCTAAACCTTAAAATTAAAACACTAAGCCATAAACCTTTAAACCCTAAAATTGAAACACTAAACCATAAACCTTTAAACCCAAAAATTAAAATTAGAAACTCAAAGACCCTAAACTCCAACCCTTAAACTTGAAACCATAAAGGCTTAATAGTCAAAAAGGTGCCCAACCTATACTCATTTTTCTAGTTTGGTGCCTAACATTTTTTGGTCCACATTGGTGTCTAACGTTTCCAACGTTACTCAAATAGGTACCCCGTCATGACTGTCCGTTAATTTTTACCGTTAACTTCCGTTAAGTGCCACGTGTCAGCTTCTTAAAATTCTAAAATTATATTTTAAAATAAATAAAAAATTAATAACTAAAAAAACCCAAAATTATCACAAAATAGCCCTAAAAATTAAAATACCTAACACCCAAACCCCAAATCTCGATTTGGGATGAGTTCGACGCCGTGCGAAACATCAAAATCATCGAATGGTTCATTTGAATAATTCACGACGAACGACATCATAACAGATGATGAACGATGTGTGGGTCGCTCGGTGAGGGGAGGGCGCTTCATTCCGTCGCCGAAAACGCGACCAATGCCAATGATAGTGGTCGAATTTGGGGTTAAGGATTTCGGGACTATTTTGGAATTATTTAAAAATTTTAGGATAATTTTGGGTTATTTCAGATGTATTAATTTTTATTTATTTTTAAATATAATTTTAGAATTTTAAGAAGCTGACACATGGTACTTAACGGAAGTTAACGGTAATGGATAGTAACGACAGGGCACCTATTTGAGTAATGTTGCAAAAGTTAGACACCAAAGTGGACCAAAAAAAAATATTAGGCACCAAACTGGAAAAACGGGTATAGGTTGGGTACCTTTCTAACTATTAAGCCAACCATAAACTCCAAAATTGAGTCATTGAACCATAAACCCCTAAACCCTAAAATTGAAACTATAAACTATAAAACCCCAAACCTTAAACTTGAAACCCAAAACACTAAAAATTAAACCCTAAATATAAAACCATAAACAACAAACTTTAAACCTTAAAATTGAAACTCAACCCCATAAACCCTAAACTTGAATAAATAACCCTAACCATAAACTTGAAACCGTAAATACTTAACCACTAAATCCAAAATTTGAAATTCAAAACCATAAGCTCTAAATTTGAATATATAAACCATAAACTCCAAAACCTTAACTTGAAACCATAAACTATAAACCCCTAAACTTGAAAACAATAAACCCATAAACCCTAAAGTTGAAACTTAAAACTTGAATTTGAATATATAAACCCCAAAACATCAAAACCCTAAACTTGAATACCTAAACCATAAACTCATAAACCTTAAACTTGAAACTCAAAATCCTAAACCCTAAACTTAAATACCTAAATCATAAACCACTAAACCTTAAACTTGGAATCCTAAACTTTAAACTTGGAACCTTAAACCATAAACTTGAATCCATAAACAAACCCTATAAACCCTAAAAACATAAACTTGAAACCCTAAACTTAAGGCCTTAATCCTTAAATTTAAAACTTGAAACCACAAACCTTAAACATGAGTTTATAGATTCAAATTTAAGGTTTATAAGTTTAGGGGTTTTATATATCCAAATTCAATGTTTAGGGTTTAGTGGTTTATTATTTAAAGTTTGTGGGTTTAGGGTTTAAAGTTTAATGTTTTGGAGTTTATGGTTTATAGATTCAAATTTAGGACTTATGGTTTATGATTTTGAGTTTCAAAATTTGAGTTTAGGGGTTAGTGTTTATGGTTTTCAAGTTTAGGGTGTATGGTTTATGTATTTAAGTTTAGGGTTTACATTTTATGGCTTAGGGGTTGACTTTCAATTTTAGGGTTTGAGGTTTCATATTTAGGGTTTAATTTTTAATGTTTTGGGTTTCAAGTTTAAGGTTTGTGTTTTAGCGTTTTTGAGTTTCTAGTTTCAATTTTAGGGTTTAGGGGTTTATGGTTTAGTGAATCAATTTTGGAATTTATGGTTTCAAGTCTAAGGTTTGGGTTTAGGGCTTTTGAGTTTCTAGTTTTAATTTTAGGGTTTAAGAGTTTAAGGTTTTAATTATATGTTTTATAGTTTTAGGGTTTCATGTTTAGGGTTAAATTATTTTAAATTAAAAATAGGGTTAAATTGAATTAATGTGTAAATAATGAGAGTTAATTTTATTTAATTTTTTAATTAGGATTAAATTGTTAAAATATGCAAATATAGATGAATTAAAGTAAATGAAGAAATTATTGTAGTAATAAAAATTTAATTATTTTTTAAATTAAAAATAAAATAAAATCTTAAAAAATAATATAAAATATATTTTTATAATTTTATTCTGAGAATAATAATAATTTAGCTCTTTACAATTTTAATTTTAATTAAAATAATTAATAATACATATAAATAATGGTATTTTACTGTACATATAGAATATCCTCTAACTAAATGCTATTTACTGCCACATAACTCTCTCCTTCCTCTGTCTATTCTTTCCATTTTGCCTTAAAAGTCAAGTACTCTTATTTACTCTTCATATTTTCTCTCCTTGGTTCTGGGCTCCCTGCCAAAAGGTACAAAATTTCAGTTCTTTTCCTGGGGTTTTGTGGTAGAATTATCATAATTTGATTGCTTTTGATGCTTTTTGTGTTTTTATTGATTTAATCGTGTACCATTTCGGTTTGTTGTAGTTTTATCTTGTCTGTGAATGATTTGCGGAGTAATCAGTGTTTTTTTCCTAATTATTTTCTGAGAATTCATGCGAGTATTCTTTCGAAAGGAAATTCATTGTTTTTGTTGGGATCTGTTGATTCACATAATGGCTCAATTTAACTGGAATTTTAATATTTCAACAGTATGCAGGCTTTTGTTCTTTGGTCTTGATGGTAATTATACTTGTTAGATTTCAAGTCTTGAAAAGAATAATCGGAGAATCTGCTATTTAAAGGTTCAGTTTTTTCCTCCATTATTGACTGTTTTGACTTTAGCTTAAGGTGAGTCATATAAGTTTTATTAACTGTAATTTGCAATGCTTTTACATTCATTCACGGATGATTTAGTGAATTCCATGTGTTTGATAGAGTTAAGGTTCTGAATTTGTTAGTGCTTTTGACTGTTTTATCGCTTAAACTCTTCCCTATTTCTCAGGATCGGACTGCTTTAATTTGACCAAACATGTTTGGTTTCATTTTGTAATAAAATTAATATCGATTAGTTTTGTTAGTTGTTGTATTCGGTCTTAATTTGTTCATATATGTACTGTTCTTTTGATGCTAAGAGATGTAACCATTGGGGATCTAGGCTTTATCTATATGTTCTTATGGCATATAAAAGCATGTAACCTGGTTGTTTTTGTGTTTTTATAATAGTTGTTTTGGGGTTATTACTGATAACTGTCGATTTGCTCAAGTGTTCGATTGTTTTTACGTGGCATTTTCCTGCTTTTGGCACTCTTAGATTTCGTTTAATACTAGTTTTTATGTTTTTGTGCAGGTCACCTTTAAAATGAATTTTCCCTTTAGAAGCTTACATGAGGATTCGGCAACTTCTCAGATGCAAATCCTCAGATGTCCATTTTTGAGAAACATTAACGAGCCAACAAACTTTTCTTTCTCGTCGGCCATGCCCTTTCCGCTGCCAGTAAGATCGCGGTTCATTTAGAATTTAAGTCTATTATGAGCTTTATGTTTCTTACATCATGTTATTGATTCTAGTTCACCTAGCTTTTAACTTCACCTCAGGTACGTGGAGCCAAAGGTCCAATTTTTGAAGACGGGCCCAATTTTGACATGGCATTCAGGCTTTTCCATGGACAGGATGGAATCGTTCCGCTGTCAGAACGATCTTCCTGGTATGCTAAGAAGGCAGAACCAGAAACAGCCCCACCCAAGTTCAATCCATTGGCTGCAAAGGCAGCCACCATTAGTCTCTCATCTTTCGGACCAGGAGGGCCTTTCAGTTTCGATGCATTTTCCAATAAGTGGAACAATCAAAACGGAAAATCAAAACCATCCAAGAAAGAATCCTCTTCACAGGTAATCGGATCTTCTGTTTGTGGAATGCGACATAAGTTTGGACTTTGGAGTTCAGGACCTATGTTTTTAAACCGAGAACAATCATCTAATGTCTGAAAGTTCTTACATTATTATTTTGAAACTTTCCTTTATTGACATCATTCTATGCGACGTTTTAGGGAGGAAATTCTCATCACGAAGCATTGGGCAATGAGTGGCTGCAAAACGGTAACTGTCCGATAGCAAAGTCATATAGGGCTGTTAGCGGTGTTTTGCCACTTGTTGCCAAGGTTTTTAAACCACCTCCAGGGATGAAATTCAGGTGCCCACCTGCAATAGTAGCAGCCCGGGCAGCACTAGCGCAAACCGCTTTTGCCAAGAACCTCCGCCCTCAAGCGTTGCCTACAAAAGTACTAGTGATAGGGATGTTAGGCATGGCGGCAAATGTTCCGCTAGGGATATGGAGGGAACATACTAAAAAATTCTCACCATCTTGGTTTGTGGCGGTCCATGCAGCTGTTCCATTCATAGCCGTGCTCCGGAAATCTGTCTTGATGCCCAAGACTGCTATGGCTCTCACCGTTGGGGCATCTATATTAGGCCAGATTATTGGCTCTAGGGCAGAACGATATCGGTTGAAAGCAGTAGTAGCAAAACGATTAGGTATCAAGGAATCCTCTGTTTCTGTTGGTACTGCAAATCCGCTAGAAGGCATTGCCTTTAAGAATGACTATTGCGGGAAAGATGTCGAATGGAATCCCGTTTCTCTTCAGGTGGCTAGGCCTTCATCAACAGACATGTTTTGCTAATCAGTTTCTTACTCATTTGTATGTCGTTTTCAAACTACAGTTGGCGGCCGTTCAATGTTTTATCATGTTTCTTTCTTTGTACCAGACACTTCTAATGTTTGTTATGCTCTCTGAAACCATGGCTGCTAAAAGATTGACTTGGTAAATATTGGCAAGTGCAATCTTCCATGGAAATAGATTAATAAAAGGTGGCTGTTGGCTGCCATATTTATGGATGATGACATCATAAGCTTGCGGATTTTATGTTGACATTTTCATTGTTGGAAGTTTGACATTTGACATAATTTGATAATTACTTTCCATCTCATCTTTAATATGTCCAAATAATTAAATCTAGGGATAATGCCGAAAAATGCCCCCAATATTTGATTGGATTATCATTTTTTCCCCTATTTTTTTTGAAGTAATTTAGCCATTAATGTTTCATTTCGGGTCAAAATGGCCTCTTTGCGGATGAAAATTGTTAGTCAACCAACGGTAAATGGTTTAAAATGATATGACAAACTTACATTGTAACACCCTCGACTCGGATGTCACAATTGGGCCTCAAGTCCAAACCAAAACTATAAAATTTGCAAATAGATTTAGCCCAATAAGATATTTCTAAAACACTTAGACCCAAAAGTTGAAAACATGGGTAAACAATTTAAATCGTTACAAATGAGCTCCACTTTAATTTAAAATATTTAAACAATTGACTTGAGTAATACAATTTCAAAAGTAAGAATTACAGACTTAACCATGTAAGGTCCTGTGAATACATAGCCCACTAAACACAAGTACCGTATTTTGAAAATCACCACATGCTAGAATTTCGTACCGATAGTGCACCTCGATCCAACGATCAACATACGCATGGAAACAACGATTTTGAGTGCTGAGCTTACAAAGCTCAATGGTACACATCTACTCTACTATACTTCATGCTAATCATAGCATACAAGCTAGTACGAGCAATAAAGATGGACAAATAAACATGTGGCGCTACCACTAGTCGTCTAAACACATACTCTCATCAAAGCAACACATCAAACACTGCACTCAAGGCCCAACCATACTCGGGATCTCGCCAGATTATCCGAGCGAAAACACAGAAGTCATACCACAAACCTGGAGTGACACCTGCATCCACACAGTATCAGGATCCTACACTCCGAGTGAGGCTCGCGTCTACACAGCATCAAGATCCTACATCCATGCTCGGGATCTCTCACCAAGCATCTTTGAATGAGGCCCACGTCCATACAGCATCGGGATCCTACATTCGGAAATCTTCAACCATGGTGTTGCAACACACTCAAACTCTCACTGGTATCTAGATCCCATCAATCAAGAAGACTCAACCAATCAAATGCCTACACGACATGCAAGCAACGCGATCCCAAGGATCCCCCTATTGTTGCTAATCACCGTCACGATATTTATTTTACATTACCTAGATGTTAATACATTATGGAGAAGTATACAGTTAATCTCATTTATTGTCTCCATTAATCCATGTTATTATATTATTCAAGGCATAACTCAATTATTAATATTCACATCGATTCTATCCTTAACTTGCATTTATAAATTATTTATAGTATCGGGTACCAGTACTCGTACACGAGTATCGATACGGTACCTTTGAGTATCGGTCCTCACACATGTATCGATACTAAAACTACTCACTATAAATCTTTAATTTCCACAAGTACCGGTATGGGTTAACTCGTACCGATATGACCCCTAATCGTGTACCGGTACGACCAAAGCTTGTACGATATCCAATTCACGGGTTCGTACAATTTCCTCGAACTACGATATTACAACGCTTATTCGATCCTTAAAGCTTATGGAAGTCATTAGGGTTTATTTACTAACGCATTCATTCAATTAATATTAATTACCGGCTTCATAATCAGTTATTCGAATATTACCATTATTCATCTCTTACACAATTTCTATCGAATATAATAACACATTCAAACAAGTACACAAGGCATCATGATTATCAATCAATCAAGTAATTATATGAGCATCTCAAACAACCCTACACAGTCTCTAAAGCCTCCACAAGTCTCAACATATTCATAGCATTATCATGTATCACATAAATACCGAGTCTCATAATATTGGTCTCTACTCATGCTTATTCACCGTCTACCTATTTTGCGGATAATAACAAGCAAAGCAATCACATTTGTGATGCTAATGAAACAATAGGAGTTCGAGGTGTACTAACCTTAAGCAATTATCTATAATTCCTAATTCGAGCTTTCCAATTATTTCATTTGATACGATATCCGATCCCAAATAATCCTCGTATAACTACGAATACGAAACTACATTAATTTCATGCATATCTTATTCAATGTACAAGTTCAAACGCGTAAAAATAGATTATCAGGTTCGAATTTGGCAAAACGAATTGCGCCAACGGACTCAAAACGTCGAGAAACTCTCGAATAGGGTCTCCTAAAAAAGTCAACGGTCGGTCAACGACGACTGACGGTGCAGTCAACACAACTTGGACGGTTGGTCAACTCGGCTTGGACGGCTGGTCAACGCGTCTCACGGCTCGGTTGGAACGACTCAGATGGCTCAACTGCAGCAAGACGAATCCCACGCGCGGTCGGCGATGCGTGCAGCGTTCTTTGGTGGCCGAATGGAGGCGACCAGCTGTAGATCGACGTAAAAACGCCTGGGGAGTTTAACCATGTTGCTCAGTCTCGATGACGACCAGTAGAACCTTCTGAATAAGCTTTATCGACTCTTCAATCTCCCTACCCCGGTGAGTGGCGGCGACAACGATGACGGAGCAACCACCGGCGACTGCATCTCGACGAGCTCCTCCTGATGGCGTCGACGGCGACATTCTCGGCAATCTAGACGACGACGACGAAGAGGGGCTTGAATCTTCAACCTTCTAAAACTCTCTCAAACCCCCATTTTCACTTTCTCTCTCTTCATAAAAATCTTACTTTCGTTTTTCTCCCACACCCTCTATTCAAAATTCAAAAACCACATCCCCGTTAAATAAACACATGCATCCCCCCATTCTCAATTAGAATCAACTTTTACTCCTTATTCAAATTTAGATCCAATACTCGAATTATTAACCCGAGATTTGGGTCGTTACATACATGGTAGTGCACGTCGTGATAACAGTGTCATATAGGCAAATATGCTAACTTTACAGAATCACACATCAAGCAAAACTTAATTTTATAAAATTGTATAAAATATAAAATATTTTTTCTTCTAACATGTCATTCTGCCAAGTCATTTTAAGTTATTTATCGTCAGTTGACTAATGGTTTTTATCCGTAGAGAAGTCATTTTGACCCAAAATAAAATGTTGAGGGCTAAATTGCTTCAAAAAAAAAAGGCCAAAGTGACAATTCAGTCAAAAGTTAGGGGCATTTTTTAGCGTTATGCCTTAAATCTTTAAAATAACTACTATAAGGATCAAATTATATCAATTTAAAGTACCAAGTATTACATCGCAAATTAAAACTAAAGCACTGAATCTCAAATTTGAATATAGTTGTGGAGCAAAACCATAAACTTTTTGCTTTTGGGGTTTTTTTACACTTTACATGGACTATAATTTAAGCACCAAAAATCACACAAATGAGTGAATGAAAGATGATTTTTAATTAAAAAATGTAATATGCATAGTGTCGAGATGCTTCTGGTTGTATTTGTACAAAGTTTAGAGTTCTCCATTAGTGCAATATGCTGTGTGAAGATGTCTTGCGTTGTATTTATACAAAGTCGAGAGTTCTCCGTTACTTGTAGGATGCAAAGAGTCGAAATGCCTCGTTTTATGTTTCTACAAAGTTGAGGGTCATATGCGCATAACAAGAGTTACCCCGCATCTATCTATCATGCATTATGTTCTCCAACATTCTTGATTGTTTCTCTAAGAGGTCGAGATCCTCCACTTTATTTTCTACCCCGAGATATCTCCGTTCTGCGTCAAAAAGATTTTTTTTTTTGAGAATGTTGAGATTCTTGTTTTATTTTCAGAATTGAGATACTTTTGTTCTGCGTTAAAAAGAATTGTTTCTCCATAGCGTCGAATTATTTATGCTCTAGCACCATTTATTCTTACAAAAATATTAAGACAATTTCGTTTCAACGATCGCTTAGAAAATAAAGACATAATCATACTAAAATTAAAAGTCTTAATTCTTGTCACTTTATGACACTCCTTCGACCATGAGGACATGTGTTGTACTCCAGCTTATCATGTCAATTCATTAATAGCCATCAACTTTAGGCCTAACACCAACAATCTACATAAGGTAATATATACCGACACACATAAGATAAAAATGAGATATTAAAAGTTAGAACATCGGCTATAATGGATGGTTTCTCCGACTTATCTTCCTCTCTCTTCTTTTTACAACAATCATTAATCATGACACTCCATCTAACCAGAAGAAATAAATCACCTAAACACCGATAATATCGCTATCCATTTTACTCATTAACATAGGGTTAAATTGTTTTGTTCTATTATTTATATATAAAAAAATATTATATAGTACGTACATTATCATATTATTTCCACGTATATAATCCAAAAATCTACAAGTCAACCTCCACCTTTCAAACAAACACAATATCCCCTTGCCTTCCATCCCACATATCCGCTCAACAAAGATTGACAAACTCCACGTGGCCCAATAACAATAGATTTCCTACCTTCACTCAGCCAATTAAAACCCAGTTTTAGATTACGCTCCATATCCTAATATCACCTTTATCCACCCCCTCTCTCTATTAACCTCCATATTCCAAACTTTCTCTTCTTTCCAATTACGTCCCCAACCTCCAACATCCAAAGAAACCCAACAAAAATGGCCGCCAACACACTGATGAGCTGTGGCATAGCCACCGCTTTCCCTTCAGTCCTCTCCTCTTCCAAGTCTAAGTTCGCCGGCGCTATGCCCTTGCCTAGCTTTGGCGCCAATGTTAGCCACCGTGTTAGCATGACGGCCGACTGGATGCCTGGCCAGCCTAGGCCTCCTTATCTTGATGGTTCAGCCCCAGGGTAAGGTTTCAAAGTTCAAACCAAAAAAAAAAAATTGCCTGTTTTCGATTTCCATCTTTTTTCTTACAAATCTGTGTTTTATTATATGTTTGCTTTTCAGTGACTTTGGGTTTGACCCACTGAGACTTGGTGAGGTGCCGGAGAATCTCGAGAGGTACAAGGAATCTGAGATATATCACTGCAGATGGGCTATGCTTGCAGTTGTGAGTGTTTTTTTTTTTCTTTTTCTGGTGGTCAAATTATGGTTTTAGTCCCTCTACTTTAATTTAGAAATGCTTAAATTGTTATGCATGTAAAATATGCAGCCCGGTATCTTGGTTCCTGAGGCTTTGGGGTTAGGAAACTGGGTAAAGGCTCAAGAATGGGCAGCGATTCCCGGTGGACAGGCCACTTACTTAGGCAACCCGGTTCCATGGGGAACTCTTCCAACAATATTGGTCATCGAGTTCCTCGCCATCGCCTTCGTTGAGCACCAGCGTAGCATGGAGAAAGATACCGAGAAGAAGAAGTATCCCGGCGGTGCTTTCGATCCCTTGGGATACTCTAAGGACCCTAAAAAGTTTGAGGAATATAAGGTCAAGGAGATCAAGAATGGTACCAACTTCAAACCCTTTTCTTTCTTTCGAAAAGTGTCGGATCTAAGACATTTAGTTCGTTGATCATTTTCTGATCGATCTTTGCTGTTGTTTATAGGTCGTCTGGCGATGTTGGCGTTCGTGGGATTTTGTGTTCAACAATCAGCTTACCCTGGAACCGGACCGTTGGAGAACTTGGCAACTCACCTAGCTGACCCATGGCACAACAACATCGGAGACATCATCATCCCCAGATCAATTTCGCCTTGAGATGGTGGTGGAACATTTTCAATATTTTGTTCAATTACCAGTTGTGTAAAACTCCCTATGTAATCCATAAGCAATGTAATGAATCAGGGTTTCACGACTTTGGTATGTGTAATTAGACCCTTCACCTATATTTTTAATGGACCATGAAATCTTCATTTAAAAAAATATTTGACACTTATTTGAACAAATGTCAAACATTTATATAAGCGTCCATGAATCCATTAAACCATAGTTATCTGAGATTAAGTTCCAGGAAAATTGAAGATAATTTCTTTGGGAACACACTTTGAATTTTATTTCAGAATTGGAACATGATCATCCAAAACATGGCACAAATGAAACAACAAAAAATGATAAATTAATGACAAAAAATTGTTCCCAACAATGAGCTTTGAGTTTTAACATAATCATACAGGGACTGATTGAAGGTTGTAGACGACTAAATTCTTCACGCAAGATCACTAGTTCCTCACGGTTGTCACATTCTTCAAAAGCATCCCTACAACATCATGAGATATCCCTGCAGCTTCATTCTTCAAGTGATTGATCTTTTCATCTGTTTCGATCTCGAGCCGCTTCACATTAGCCCCTGAGTCTCCGCTACTCTGTATGATGATCCACAAACATGAGTAAGAATCGGAATTTTAATTGAAGACTTGTAGAGATATTTAAGCAACCGGTAGATTCAATAAAAAGATCAGTCTTTGGTATTACAATTGTGATAGAAGCCAAAAAGGGTCAGTTGCGCATATATAGACTTTCAGCACATTGGTGTCCTTGAAACAGGCTAGATCACAAAATCTACGAAGTCATACCTCAGCTACCTTCTTCTGAAACTCATACTCCACTTGAGCACGATAGTCAGCAATCTCTTTCTCTGCCTCTTCCTTGGCTTGTCTTAGTCTAGCCATTTTTGCTGAAGAAAAAAAAAAACACGAGTCGACATTGAATCCTCCAGAAAAAGCAACGACTACTACTATTAGAAGTTAGAACAGCAACCATGAAAGACAGATAAACTTCTCTTCTACGTTTAGTTCACATCTTAGTAACTAGTCATTAAATGGGAGTAGCCTAACAGCAAACAAAAATTATCATGCATCTTCCACAAAGTCCACACATGCTTGCCTGCATTTATATGATTACATTATTTAATCAATGTCTTTTTTATCAAGTGAGATCAAGTGTGCAAAAAATGTTCTATAAATCCCGAATGTAGCTTCCAAACAAATAAAGGGAATCAACATAGAAACTGGCATCTTATTATTCTTGAACTATAGTTGCATCAATTCAAAACAATTAAGAAAAATGAATGAATTTCTCCTAGTGGTGAGAAAAATATAGAAAATAAGACTAGTGCTACCATTTCTAGCAGCGTTGACAATGTGCTGAGCCTCTTGTTCTGCAGTTAGCAGCTGTTGGATTCCGTTTTTCCCCCTGTTGGCTTCCATATTTGCTGAACTCTGTTACAATTACTCTGAAATAAAGATTGGGGGCAAAAATAGTACTTCAGAAATTGTATAGCTATAAACTGAAGTCACATAATAAACAGAATAAAATCCATTGGAACAACAGAAGGCCACCAAATAACATTAACATGCACACACGCAGACTTCATAATACCCGTCCCATACCGACCTACCGACATCTATAGCTCAAAAGTCACAAATTTCAATTGGCATTTTTAGATCCATACCAAATTTACAATTCAAAGACTACAAGGATCTTATTTTCATGCCTACCAATGAATTACATGCAGTGGCGGATCCAGGTGTACTGAAGGGTGGGCATTGTAATCTATAATCTCTTCGGTTAGTTATCCATTTTACTGAATGTATGCACTATGAAATCTGAATTGCCTTATGTTAATTATCTATGTGCCCACCTAAGATTTCAGGATCCACGTACAACATATATGCGTCCACCCTCAAAAATATTTATTGATCCGCCGTTGATTGCATGTATATTGTAAGGCAGTCAAATATGCATTTTCGCAATTCAATACAATTCAAGTTCAATATCCAAATCCTCTGATGCATCAAACTCTTATGCCTAAAGATTATTCGATCACCAAGATAATAGAGAACAATGCCACCAATTAGTAACTTACCCATCAAATCCAAGTCCACAAAAAGGCAGGAAAAAAATACCCACAAAAGGAATTCACTAAAAAAAACAAAAATCTGAGTGAATTTCAATTATCGGTCAACTAAATAGTCAGATCAATGTTTTTTTTTCTTTTTAGATTTATATAATTTCCAAATCATTTAATCCAATGAATTATTAAGTTAAAAAAGTACCGATCTGGAGAGTTGCACAATATCGACATTACGGAAAAGAAAAAAAAACGATTGAAAATATAAGGAAGAAGTAAAGAGAAAGATTGAAAGAGAAGACATACCCAGGAGACGCGGTGTTTTTTTATTTGAGATTTAACCAGAAAATTAAGGGGCAAATAAATAATGGTCACTTATCTAAAAGAGAATGACCACTCTACCCTTATTTATCTTTATAAAAAAACATAAAATAATTTCCACGTAATATTTGTTTAGTTATGATCAAATAGAAACCTATCAAGGTGACAAGTTTATATTTGTTTAGTTTAATTCTGAATATTATATTTTATTAATATAAATCATACCTGTAAAATTTAAAATAAATTTTAAAAAAATATGTATTTAATTATTAAATACGTATTTATCAAATCAAATTAAAATATTACAATGAGTGTTACTAATTAACTCAAACCAATTATTTGTATATTGAAACGTCAATAAAATATAAGACGAATTAATAGAATCTAACAAGTAGTTCCAGTAAAAAAGAAAATAATATTTATCTTAAGAGATCGTTTTGTTCACAAATTATTATTAAAGGTGTTCATTCTAAAATTATTCAAAAAATATCGTTTAATATATTATTTGAACTTATCACATTTTTTATTATAAACGTATTTTTTTTCAATTTGGTATCTAAAATTATCATTTTTTATAAATATGGTATATATGTTTTCTTTGAACAAATTTGATACCTATATTTATCAAATATTGCATATGCAGTACTTATATTTGTCAAACATCACACAATATGATCCATATTAAATAACTTAAAAATAAATAATTTTAAATCAAATTACTTATTTATCTTATTTTAAATTATAAACAAATTGTAATGTGAAATTCGGGTTATATTTTTAAACAAAGTGTAATATGAAATTCTATCATTAAAACCCTAGCCGAATAACACAGTTTTCTCTCGTTTTCTTTTTTTATTGTTCTTTGCTTGCGAACTGCAATATTAATTTTTTCTCTCATCATTTTTTTTTGCTTTTATATTTTCCATCGTTTGACTTATTTTTTTGTGCTTTTTAATTTTAAATAAATTATTATGTTTGTTTAGTTATTCCGCTAATCTCTGTTTCGGACCTCGAATTAGGTAACACTCACAATTATTGTTTTTTTGTTCGTGATTGAATTGTGGTAATAACCGTATTGTCAATGTGCCTTATTTGTAATATGTATTTTTATATTATTTGTTAATGGTTTTACCTTTCGTCGTATATCTTTGGTAATGTTTGTATTTATCTTTTGTTTTGAATCTTTGGGTTGAGTTTTTTTTTTTTTATGATTCTCTTATAGTCTTGAGACATTAATTTCTTGTTTCAATAGTTATAAGAATATGTTCAGATTAAATGTTTACGATAATGTAAATTTTTATTATAATTTTGGATATATCATTATTCAATAAAACTAGCGAATTTCAATTAAAAAAATGTAATATTTGTAAAAATGCAGAATTCAATTATAAATCTACAACTTTTGCCAAATATAAAAAACACATGCACTACATTTATAAAAAATGATAAATTCAGATACCAAATGACATATATTAAGCCATAAAAGATTATACTATTTGTAAATTGTTGGAGATCAAATTCACGGGCTTTTAGCAGGGGATGCCGGCATGAACTTTCACACGAAAAAAGTTGAAGGACTGTTTTGGCATTTTTCTTAGAATAAAAAATAAATAAAACCAGATCACAGATAGGATACTGTAATTCTTGAAGAAGATGACAAATGTGTAGTTTCTTCATTGTTTAGAGTCAATGAAGCAAAGTTTCACAACTGTAACGGATGTTCGAGTCCGGACGGATCGGATATCTATTATTTCTTCTAAACTGTTCATGTACCGAGCCGATAAACCCTTCTTTCGGTTGACTTTTTTAACAAAGTTTCTACAAACATAACATATAACAGATAATCGAACAGTGGATCCGGCAAATATAATGATGAAGAAGAAGAATTCCATCATATACTTATAACAACCAAATATGATGCATTAAACTACTGATAAGTTAACAATAGGCCAAGGATTGCCACAAGACTACTACAAGAGATTACAGTCATTAGTCTTCAACTTGAACAAAATATTATTCAGTCTACTGCTTCCTATTTCATTTTGTACAATTCTGCGGTAGACGGATTTCAGCACCTAAAACAAATGCCATATGCTGCATCACTTATCTTCTTCATCGATACAAGCTGAATGGGGTAATTCACAACGTTAGGTAATTATAATTAATCATGCAATGAAGCAACAAGCAAAGATGTTATATACAAGGGAAAAAGGGAATGGAACAAAACACATATAAACCGGGTAAAAAGATAGCTAGGAAAGTCTGCAATGGCATCCATCAATGTGAAACATGATTGTGTGGTAAAATTCAAAAGCAATTCCAGAATCCATAAAGATGCAATGAAGGGATTCATCGTGCATGCATACTGCATAGACATCTTTGGAAGCATCAATTCCAACAAGAAGAAGCTTTGGGGAAAAAATGTAAACTTCACCAGAAATTCCCATCATAAAGACCACCAGTCAAGTACAACAACTCACAAGAGCAACATCAAAACACAACCAGCTTTGAGACACTTTTATGAAAGTTGTAATGATAAAATCAAAATCCAAATTGCTTTCCAATGCATATACTTTCAAAAATTTTGTCTAAAATTTCACAAACATGAGAAGAATTAGCATTACACTGTTTTCACTTCCCCCAGAACATCTACAATTAGACCAGTACATGTTATAAAGTAGGTCTTAAAAAAAGCCATGGTAAGCCCGGTAGGGGGTTTAAAAAGTCGGGCAAATGTCCGACCAATTTCTCAAAGTTTTCATCTCGTCAAATCAGAAGCAATACAAGGATAAAATACATATTTTTCCACAAGATCGACCATTCTCGACTACAACTGATGTTATGACTAAAAATTTCCGTCTTTGAACTTCATAATTCTTTGCAACTTATATCTCAAACACATTAGCCTCTAAAATTTAACTTCATATCTCTGACCTTGTTTGGTCAATCCACTCTCATTTTATCAACAATTCAAGGTTGAGAGTGTACCAAACAGAGCTCAATTTTCACAGATTCGGAATACCGAACTATATGACAAAGTTAAAAATACTAGCATGAGCTTCCACCATACAGGGATTGCACTATTATGACCCTAAATCAAAAAGCCTAAGCCATATTTTTTAGAAGAATCACTGAAATATGGTCACAGAGATTATTAACACAATCTTCATTCAGGGAAGGCTGAAATCATATGACCATAACTCTATTTAAATGACTGAGCAATTTAACTAAGTAAAATGTCAAGAAAAGGAGGACAATTAAATTGCTGCAATACGTCCAGTTTAAGACAGAAACACAAAGAAATTTGTTAACACTTGCTCAAGAAAATTCGTACTTAATTGCTAAGCTTGAATTATTGAATGAAGAACCTCACAAAGCACAAGCTATATACTAAAGGAGACACCAAATTCGAGTGAACTCAAAAGCCCAAGTCCAGAAACACCATAAACCAGCATAAAATCAAAACCCCATACCAAAAGAACTAATCTTTCAACCAAAATTTCCCGGAAAAAAAGTAAAAAAGGGGGGAAATTTAGATTTTAGAGTTACCTCCACAGCAGAAGCAGCAATAACAGCAAGAAATGACCATGAAAACCTCTCTACAGATCACAACAAAAGTAGCACAACACTCGGAAGAAGCAGAGTTGGAGTGGGCAGGTTCTTGGTCATTTAAGAGACTTTGTTGGTCGCTTGGAGTCTTTGGGGAAGAAGAAGAAGAAGATAGTTTCTCCGATTTCATTCTATGTAGGTTCCATTCTAGTTTTCTTAAATAAGCGATTTTGAATGAATCTCTTAGTCTAACCGATGGCCATAGATGCATTTTTCTTACAGTCGCACGCACACACACACGCACGCACGCAGATTCTTTGTCTTTTGATCGATTGATACGAGAAATTTCTGGCAATGAAACTAAAGGAAAGGAAACAGCGAAAAGCCGAGTTTGACTATTACGGTGAAAAAAATGGGTAAGGATACCTACTCCCAAAAAATCTGTAAGTTTGTTCCAAAAAAAAAAATCTGTACTTCTCTAAACGACGCCGTAGATATTTTATTTTGTATTTTCTTTTTATAAAAAAGGTAAACATTACTATTGGTCACTAAACTATTTCCGTTTTGTTATTGTAGCCACAAAACTATTACTCTGTGCAAAATCATCACTAATTTATGTTTTTCCCCATCTTGGTTACTAATATTACTTTTTTCCTGTTTTGGTCACCAATCTATTGCTTCTTTCATATTTTGGTCAATAAACTATTCTCGTTTTCCTGTTTTCCGAGAGTTTTTTAATGGCGAGTGACCAAAATAGGGGGAAAATGTAACATTAGTGACTATTTTACCAAAAATAATAGTTTGGTGACCAAAATATGAAGGATAGTTTAGTGACTAATGGTGATGTTTAGCCTAAAAAACTAGGGATTTTTTGGCAACATGTTTGGTATAATTATATTTTTGGACCTGAAATTTTTAAAACAGTTTATTTTAGTCCTTAAACATTTTCACCTCTTTCTCAAACTTTTTATGTTTTTGTTGAATTGAATCAATTGATTGAAAAAGTGACAAATTTTTAAGTTGACATCATTTATTTTATATTTTTTCTAATTTCTTACTTTTAAAAACAATGTTTATAATTTTTAATAATATATATTATTTTCTCATTTTAAAAATATTTTTTTTATTTTTTACATAAAAGGACAAAAAATGAAATCAGCATTGGTAAAAGAATAAATTGACATTAACAAAACAAATATGTTACTTTTTTTCATCATTCAGTTTAACTTGATAAAATAAATAAATTTTTGAAAGCAAAAAGATGAAAGAATTAAAGTTAAAATGACTTTTTTTTGAAAATTTTGAGCGTCAGAAATGCCATCAAGCCTTTATTAAAAATAGGTTTAAAGTATGTTTTAATCCCTAAATTATACTATTTTATCATTTTTATTCTTAAAGTTTTGTTTTTAACATAGATCGGGACCTAAGTTATTTTTACTACACAATTCAGTTAAATGATATTATAAAAAAATGATTGACGCGTGACACCAATTAAAAAATCTATAGACACTCTCAATCAATCAGTACTTGACACATTTATTTATCGTTTAAATAAGGTTAAACTATCATAATTGTGATTTCGTTTCATAGGTGTTTATTTTTGTTCGCCGATTCTAAATCTATAATGTTTTGGTTATTTATTTTTCTTTTTAACGTTTTGTAACTTATGTTATTATTTATAACGTTTTGGTCACAGAAACGTTATATTAAAGTTAATAACTCGTTAAAGAGTTATTCATGTAAAATAAATATTAGATATACTTATTAATAATTTATTGGTGCTATCTTTAATTTAAAACTAGATATTAAATTCAAAACTGACTGATATCTAAATAAAATTATAAAAATAAAAAATATATATAAACTTGATTTCTTATTGATTAATTGATTTTCTATTGAGTTGCCGATTGTTTGATTCTTACATACTGAATTGGACTGATCCCTTATTTGTAGTCGACCGATTTAGTCGAATAGTCAAGCTCGATTCTTATTTCATGAATAAAATTGTATTGAAATTTCGAGTTTAAAATAAATAATTTATAGAGTTAATTGCAACATACGTCTCGAAAACTATGATTATTATTCTAAATTAATCCCTAAACTTTTAAATATTTTAATTTCATCCCTAAACTATGGCATTCATTTTTGGTCCCTGAATTTTTAAACATTCCAGATTCAACCTCAAACTATGATTCTCACTCTAAATTGGTCCTCAAACTTTTTGAACACTCTAATTTTATTCCCAAATTATCACTATGTGCTAATCATATCTTATGTAATAAAATCGTCATAAATATTGTTAATCGTCATGAAGCAGTTATATGTATTATGTAATAATATGATGTGATATAATCGATAATTTGAGGATAAAATTGGAACATTTAAAAAGTTTGGGGACTAATTTAGAATGAGTGTCATAGTTTAGGGATGAAAATGGAACATTCAAAATTTTGGGGACCAATTTAGAATGGGAGTCATAGTTTAGGGATGAAATTAGAATATTTAAAAGTTTAGGGACCAATTTAGAATGATGGTCATAGTTTGAGGATATGTGGTGCAATTAACTCTAATTTATATAATCATCTTTAAAAATAACACCTAATTCTACAAGCATAGCTGCTAATACATTAACATGTGAATTTGAATGTAGGATCTGCAGTATTTCTGAATACATCATATGCAGCAAATGATAGACTAAATATTGAGATTAAAAACGTGGATTATAAATTTCTTACATTCTCAAACTTCTTGATTTCTAAACCCTTTGCTCCCCCTGTAAACTGAAAAAAGAAAAGTGTGTGAATTCTAAACAACTGAATATGCATATCCGAATTGCAACTGCTGAACTATCAGGAGATCGGGATGGAAGAAATCGAGTCTGGTCCTCGACATCTCCGGCACGTTCGGTGAAGGAAGGAGATGGAACGGAGCAGGGGTGAGAAGGGAAAAGAAAGTGTCGAGGAAGAAGAAGAAGATGGTAGTGATGGGTACCATCTTTTTCAAACTTGGTTTTGGTGAAATGGTTTCAAGAAATTGATTTCTCTCTCTAGCTTGCATGTTTTCTGTGTTTCTTGTAGGTCCTTAGAAGTGGCAGTTTTGTAAAACAATAAATTTGATTAGACGAGAGCCCAAAATTTTGAGTGGTTTAATTAATAAAATATTATTTGATATACAAGTTGTGTAAATTTTAGTTTATATAAATTTGTTTATTTTAGAGTTGAGATGTTTTGTTTAGAATTTACTGTTTATATTCTAGTTTAGGGTTTTGTGTTTATGATTTTAGAATTATGAATTTATATTCTAGATGGGTATTTTAGATTTTAAAATTTAAATAAATATGTTGTGTACTTTTTTTACATGACATAAAAAAAAACTATTCACAATATTTTTTTAAACAATTCTAATCCTAATCCTACCTAGAAGAGAAGGCAGGTAGAGACTCTAAGGAAAGGAAGCGGCATTCCTAATAGGTTTAGAACTCATGACCTAAAAAATACGAGAGAATAACGATGAGCAGTTTAAGCTAGAGCCAAAATTAAAATTTTGAATCATTTTCACACATAATTTTCACATATATAACGAGAGTGTCGTAATTTAAGTATAGATTAAACAATTCATTTTTGAACAAATGTATTAGTTGTTGAATTTTTTTGATTAAATAAATACATTACATTTTTATGTCAAGATTCGAATTCATATAAAATGAGAGTAAGATGTATATTCTTAGTCACTAAACCAATTAGTAAATTTCAGTCAAATTTATTGATGAAAGAAGAGAAATAAATGCACCATTTGAATATCTATACAAGCAGGGACCGAAATGGATATGATAGCTCTTGCACTTATTACACCTCACTGTTACCTCTAACAATTAATGAGCGATTTCATTGAAAAAAAGATAATATTTATTTTAAAAAATTTAAATAATTTTATTTATAAGATATATTAACATTATAAAATTAGTTAAAAAATATGAACGTATATTATTTCGTATACACCTTTAAAACTATTAAAAAAAACCTTGAGAAAACTTGGAATGGAATTGATTGTTGCAACGGGGAAAATGATAGTGGGGTCCAACTGCCCAGCCCAGTTTGCAAGTGACAACTTTCGTGTTGGGATATGTTGGAAAAATGAAGATGCGAAGAAACTTCCATCCACTTCAAATACCAAGATATTTATTAATTAATAATATAATGTACACGTATTATTCTAGGTGTTCATAAAATAGGTCGAATTCGAATTTTTAATATTAAAGTTTGAAGTCGACTCGTACTTAAAAGGATATTAATTTTAATTTACTATAATATCGACTGAATTTTAATTTACTTAGTGTTTTTATTTTTCTAATAACCAATAAGTTGTTAATTGAACTGTATTTATTATTTAAGTATATAAATTTCTACAATTTTAAGTATGAAAGGGTCATACTGTTAAGAAAAATAAAACGGGAGAAAATAGAAGAATTCATCTGCTTTATTGATATGAAAAAAATAAGGTTACAGAGCGTGTAATTATATATACACTTGTTGTGACTAATTACTCTGCTAACTGAATAACAAAAAAAAAACAACTAACGTGAAACTCAACACTCCCCCTCAAGTTGGTGGGTGAAAAACATCTTTAACCCCCAACATGGATAAGAGATGCTCATGCTGCTGCACACCTAGACCTTTTATCATGATGTCTGTTAGTTGATCAGTAGATGATACATGCTTAATCTTCAACAAACCAACTTGAATTTTCTCCCTAACAAAGTGGCAATCGATCTCAATCGGTCTCGTTTAGTAAAGTTTAGCAGGCCCTCCTGTGTCTATTGCAAGTTAATTCATCAACCCCTTCAACCAAACAATTTCTGCAGTTGTGACTGTCATGCTTCTATATTCTGCCTCAGCAGATGAACGTGTCACAGTAGTTTGTTGTTTTTATTTTCAAGAGACTAAAGAGTTTCCAAGTTTTATACAAAAACTTGTCATAGATCTTCGAGTCATTGGTCAAGCAGATCAATCTAAATCACAAAATACTTTGAGATGACAAGTGTTGTATGCATCCAATAATATTTCTAAACTAGGATCCTTCTTAATGTACCTTACCACCCTGAGAGTAGCTTCTAAATGTATTTTCTTAGGCTGATGCATGAATTGGCTCAAGTGGTGTATTGCAAAAGTGATGTCAGGCTTGGTATTTGTCAAGTAGATCAATTTTCCAATTAACTTTTGGTATTAAACTTTGTCATCCAATAACTCTTCATAGTTGCCTTGATCTACAGCTTCATCATATACTACAGTAGTTAACTTGCAATTTTTATTCTAAGGGTGTAGATGCTGCTTTTGCTCCAATAAATCAGTACTTTCAATAAGTTTTAAAGCATATTTTTGCTGATTCAGCACAATTCTTTTTGCTGACCTTAGAATTTTTAAACCCAAAAAATACTTTAATTCTCTTAAGTCCTTCATTTTAAAGTTCTTATGAAGAATCCCTTTTAACTCCTCTATCACTTACTGTAATCAGCAAGTCATCTACATATACCGAACCTTGTCTCATTGTGAAGAGAAAATAATCAAACTTGCTCTAAATATATACTGCAGACAGCAATGCATCTGTCAATTTAGCATTTCACTGTCTATAGGCCTGTTTTAACCCATAAAAAAAAATCTAATTTGATAAAAAAAAAATTTACATACGCCAAGATCTGACCGTTGGACCAGATCTGATCTAACACTCCATATCAAACTAAGAGAATCCATTCATCTGCTCTCACGTGCGTGTGATCTTCACCCGAGGAATTTAGTGTCCTTCACGCGCCCACGAGCCTGAGTCCTTTCATCTTCTCTTTCACGTGACGCCACTGTCGGAGATTGGGCTGCCACCGTACGACCACCGGCTCTCCCAACCACCATGCATGGCAAAAATTGATAAAAAAGAGAGGGGATATCAGAATTAGATCATCCACATTGTTATTCATTATTGTTGCTTACGAATGTAAACAAAGATCGAATATAAAGATGTAAGAAATCATATATACTAAGTTTACAATCAATCTATAAAAAGAAAAAGGATTTCACAGAGGTAATCGATCTTCTTTTTTCATACATCTAGAATAAAAAAACATAAAGGATTAGTGTTATCTTTCTCTGGTCTCAGACTGTCACCGCATGGTGGCTGAGGTTGGTGCAGCCGATGATCGGCACCTCTACTTTTGTGTCTCAAATAAATTTTTAATTGTTTGTTTTTTAATTAAATTATTAGTTTAGATAAACCCCTAGGTTTAAGTTTTTAAAAGTCTAGTTAGAACCTTAAAGTTTAATAAAATTCTCTTCACATCAAATTTAAAAAATAAACTTAATAATATTTTAACCCTAATGGGAAAAATACAGTTAGACAATTCGCATGGATCGACTCCAAATACTATAATTTTCTAGGCGGGCGAGTTGATGAGAGATGAGCAACGTCCCTGGCGTATTGAATGGATGTAGAAAAAATGGATGATTGAAATTAATTTCCTCCGTTGCTGTAATGCTGGTGGTATCTCGATGTCAAAGGAAACCCTAACTCACAAATTTGGAGAAAAAGAATTCTGGAGAAAACACACAAAATACGTGAAAAGGGATATTCTATCAACAAAGCAGATCTCAGCAGCCCAAGGATTAACACGGGCCCAAACAAACACAAGACTTAAGAACAAAAAAGGCTCTTGATATCATATAGAAAAGTAAAACGAGAGAAAATAGAAGAATCCATCTGCTTTATTGATATTTATATATACACTTGCTGTGACTAACTACTCTGCTAACTGAATAACAAAAAAGTAACCAACTAACGTGAAACTCAACACATATCTAATTTAAATATAATATAGAAAAAAACGAACATAATAAAACAAGAACCTGACTTGTAAATGAAAATTGTGTGTATTTAGATTGATTCGGGATATGTTTTAACACTTGTTCAATTGATTTGTCGGCATAAAAAATAGGGTAATTTGAGCTATATTTTAAAGTGTAAAGTGTTAGTCAAGGTCAAATAAAGGGTTAAATACTCACCTTTGTTTTTTAGATTTCGTTTTTACCAATAATAGTAGTTAGTTTTATTAAATAAATATAAAATATAGAAAATTATAAAAAAATTATACAAAAATATAATAGTGCACAAACTAGTAACTTAAAAAATAAAATAAGATCAAATACAAAAATGGATAAAAATTCAATTCAACAACTCGGACAAATGATATATACACACAAACTCCATTATCGGCGACGGCGGATAAACACCATCAACACAAACATAAAAATGCACATGAAAATGATTTTCCGTGGACAAACTGACATTAGTATAACTCAATCACGACCTATCTTCACTAATAGCCAACGCCTATCAACATTCAGCCCAATTGTCCAAAGCAGTAATAGATCAACAAGATAACATAATAAATGACTTCGCGACATCAAATCCAACTTGAATAAAAAACAAAAAAATATACCACAAGAATAAAAAAAAATGTGTCACAACAACAGATAAATAATATTCATCATTTTCATACGAAAGAGGACAACTAACTAAACTAAATAAAATAACATAAAAGTATATTAAGAGAACAAGACGAACGAGAAAAAAAGTCAGCAATTTACGACCAACCTAAAATTATCTAAGTGGAACGCGACACTTTTATCATTTGGATCATTTATTGAATTTATGTATTTTTTATTATTTTAGTATTTGAAGTTACAAATTATTACATTAACTTCTTTTGTTAATATGATGTGATACGACATAAAAATCTCACATAGTAAGGTAAGAAAGTGTCATGTCGCATGTGATATTAAAAAATATATACATATATTTAAAGTTGCAAAAAAATAAATTATATATTGTAAAATATTCAAAGTATATATAAATTAAAATCTAAAAACTAATTTTAAATTTTATTTTTTAAAATAGAATTTTTTAAAAAAAGTTATTTTTTTTTGTAACTTTTTACATTATCATCGTCTTTACTTTAAAAGACAACATCTCATAAATTTAAATTTTAAATTCTAAATCATTTTTATCCGGCGAATCTACATTATTATATATAATAGTCTTATACATTAACTATAGAGTTTGGTAGGTGATTAAAGTTTTCAGTTGACACCCTTTTCTCTTTTTAGGTTATGAGTTTGAAACTCGATAGGAGCAAATTCTCATTTCTCTAAGTAAAAATTGTTCAAAAAATATACCAAATATTAATTAAACCTAACAAGTGGTCCTATTAGAAAATATGATGAGGTTTATCTTAGGAAACTCGAATTCTAATCGCTTTGCTTATAAGGTGTGTGTATTATTAAAGAGTTAAGAATATGTTACCTTGTAATTAACTTAAGACTATTCAATAAACAAATATCAATTAAGCAACCTTGTCTGTAAAACTAAAAATTTATGCTCTTAATTTACCAAATGATTATCCCACATCAGAAATGTAAATTTTACGAGCATATCAGCTCATACATTAAGACGTGAAAGCAGAATCTGCAATATTTCTCAATACATCATATGCAGTTATGATACACTAATATTTTTTCAAGATGGATTATTCATCACAAATATTATCAGAAATTACATTCTGAAGCTTTTTTATTTGTAAACCCCTTGCTCGCCCCTGTAAAAAAAATCCAAACTGCTGAAGATTGAATTACCTCTCATGAAAGTACATATTCCAGTTGCAGCTGTTGGGTGAGGGTCCCACTATGTGGGTAACCCACGCCGTTTGTACCCCAAATTTAAAGGGGTTGGTGTTTGTCTGCCATGTTGGTGTGTGTTTTTTTTATTATTTTGTTTGACTTTTGTAACCAATAATTATATTTTTATTAGTATATTATAGAGGTGGGCAGATATGAATTAAAGATTTGAGAGATTGCAGAGAGAGGTCAGACATTGTTCGAGAGAAAAATAGGAGAGAAAACTATTTTTCAGCTTTGAGCAGTTTTGATCAACTTTTCGATCGGAGGTCCATTCATGGTTCGATTGAGTTGATTTTTGGACAGCAGATAGACGACTTGGTGTTATTGACTTTGTACGGTCGGATTTTTCATCCGAGTCTTGTAGCGTCAGAAATCTCCATTTTACAGCAGTTGCATTTTTGGTAATGTTCTCTCATTTTTCTCTCTTTTGTTAAAGACTACTTGTTATTAGCCTTGTTGGAGGTAAATGCTTGTTGTAGGTTGGATATTGTAGTCTTGTAGTTGAACATTTGATTATAGTGGAGCTTTTGATTGACTTTAAAGTCATGTGGTTTTTACCCTTGATTTACAGGGGTTTTCCACGTAAAAATATCGTTGTCTCGATTTACTTGTGTTGTGGTTGCATTGTTGATTTGTGGTTGATTAGTGTTGCTAAAGAACATATTTTTTGATATTGTGCTTGCCATAATTATTGACTTGAGTTATAGGGAGAGAAAGAACATCGGTTGTGCTTCCGCTTGATTTCGATTGTTCGGTTTCTTCCCCAACAAACTGACATCAGAGCTTGGTTATTGTGTCAGATAATTATGGAGATTAATACGAACAAGATGATTATGTTGAATGGCACAAATTATCAACTTTGGCGGAATAAAATAAAAGACTTGTTGTTTGTAAAGGTTTTGCATCTTCTGGTCTTTGCTACTCAAAAACCCGATTCAAAAAGTGATGAGGAATGGGAATTTGAGCATCAGCAAGTGTGTGGCTATATTCGACAATTTGTTGAAGAAAATGTTTACAACCACATTGATCAGGAGACACATGCTCGCACATTGTGGGAGAAACTTGAAAGCTTGTATGCTTCGAGGTCGGGCAACTACAAGTTGTTTTTGCTAAAGAAAATGATGGCGTTGAAATACAGAGAAGGAACGTCCTACAGCTGACCATGTTAGTGAGTTTCAAAGTGTGATGAATCAGTTGCTTGGTATGGGTGTCAAATTTGATGATTAGATTTTAGGGCTTTGGTTGCTTGCTACTCTACCGGACACTTGAGAGACTTTTCGGGTCTCACTTGTTAATTCTGCTCTACATGATATTATTACTTTGGATTTGGCTAAGAGTGATGTGTTTAATGAAGAGGTTGGAAGAAGATCTTAGAGTTCTACATCACAGTCTGAGGTGTTGGTTACCGAGAACAGGGGGAGAAACAGAGAAAAAGATGGCAAAGGTAGAGATAAAAGTCGAAGCAAGTCAAGATCGAGATATAAGAATCTTGAGTGTCATCATTGTGGTAAAAAAATGCCATATCAAGAAACATTGCTACAAGTGGAAGAGAGAGAACAAAAACGGTGGTGATAAAAATGATCGAAATGATGATGAAAAATCTGAACGTGTTGTTGCTGCTACCCGTAAAGATCTATTGGTCATTTGTTCTGAGAATTTGATCAACCTAGCATGCGACGAAAGTAGTTGGGTGATTGATATTGATGCTTCAGTTTATGTCACGTCGAGGAGGGATTTCTTCACATCTTATACTCCTGGTGATTTTGGAGTATTGAATATGGGTAATGACGGTTTGGTTCCAGTTATTGGCATGAGAGATGTTAGCTTGGTGAGCAATAATGGAACAAAGTTAACTCTCAAGGATGTCAAATATGCACCGAATATCCGTTTGAATTTGATTTTTACAGGAAAGCTTGATGATGAGGGATTTTGTAACACCTTCAGTGAGGGGCAGTGGGAGCTGACTAAAGGCTCTTTGGTTGTAGCTCGAGGAAAGAAGAGCTCAAATTTGTACTTCATGCAGGCTTCGACTTCTAGAGACTCTGTGAATGTGACAGTAAATGGCTCAACTGAGTTGTGGCATAAACGACTTAGTCACATGAGTGAGAATGGGCTTAATTGTTTAGTCAAGAAGAATCAACTTTCTGGGTTGAAGAATGCCACATTGAAGAATTGTGCTCATTGTCTAGCGGGGAAGCAAAGAAGAGTTTCTTTTAGAAGTCATCCTCTTCATAGAAGATCAGAGTTGCTAGAGTTGGTCTATTCAGATGTTTGTGGTCTGATAAAGGTAAGGTCACATGGTGGTGCACTTTATTTTGTGACTTTCATTGATGATTGTTCAAGAAAGTTGTGGGTCTACACTTTGAAGTTGAAAGACCAAGTTTTTGAGGCATTTAAACAGTTTCAAGCATTAAATGAAAGAGAATTAGGGAAGAAGTTGAAGTGCATTCCTACTGATAATGGTGGCGAGTACACAAGGCCATTTTATGAGTATTGTCTGCGAACAGGGAATCAGACATCAGAGAACACCACCGAAGACTCTATAGTTAAATGGATTAGCAGAAAGAATGAACCGAACATTGCTTGAGAGAGTCAGATGTTTGTTGTCAAATGTAAAGTTGCCGAGATCGTTTTGGGCTGAAGCCTTGAATACAGTGGCACATGTGATTAATATGTCTTCTAGTGTTCCTTTCGAGGTGATGTACCAGATAGAGTTTGGTTTGGTAAAGATGTGTCATATGATCACCTGCGTGTGTTAGATTGTAAAGCATTTGTTCATGTTCCAAAGGATGAAAAATCCAAGTTGGATGTCAAGACTCGTTAATACATCTTTTATTTTTTATAGTCTAGATGGTGAGTTTGGTTATAGACTCCACGATCCAGTTCAGAAAAAGCTCGTGAGAAGCCGAGATATTATCTTCATTGAGGATCAGACCATTGATGACATTGATAAGACAGAGAAAGAAGATTCACAAGATAGTGGTGACTTGACCGATGTGAATCCAGTTCCCCTAGACCCTCACCGAATCTTATTCAGGATGATGTACATGGTGATGTTATTGATGACCAACAGGACATAGGTTACTTTGATGCTCCCATAGATGATGTTGTGAATGATCAACAACAAGCACCTATAGCTCCACAAGCAGTTATACTTCGAAGATCTTCTAGAGAACAACGATCTTCTGTCATGTATTCTTCTGATGAATATGTTCTTTTGACTGACGGGGGAGAACCTGAATGTTATGAAAAAGCTATGGAAATTGA
Organism: Hibiscus mutabilis; assembly: GCA_019671005.1. NCBI lineage: Eukaryota > Viridiplantae > Streptophyta > Magnoliopsida > Malvales > Malvaceae > Hibiscus > Hibiscus mutabilis. Next base: position 68,174,119 of record CM033719.1, on the reverse strand, counting down.
ATGCAAAGATCAGTGGGTTGAGGTAATGAAAGATGAACTTCAGTCCTTGCATGATAACCATACATTTGAGTTGGTGAAACTGCCTAAGGGCAAGAGAGCTTTGAAGAATCAGTGGGTTTACAGGCTAAAGCCAGAAGAAAAGTCTTCATCTCCACGATACAAAGCTAGATTGGTCGTCAAGGGTTATACTCAGAAAAGGGGATTAATTTTGAAGAAATATTTTTTCCAGTTGTAAAGATGTCCTCTATTAGAACTATATTGAGTTTGGTAGCCTGTTATGACTTAGAGGTTGAACAAATGGACGTGAAAACTACTTTTCTTCATGGTGATCTGGAAGAAGAGCTTTACACGGAGCAGCCAGAGGGATTTGTTGCACAAGGAAAATATGACTACGCGTGCAGGTTGAAAAAGAGCTTGTATGGTTTGGAGCAAGCTCCTAGGCAATGGTACAAGAAGTTTGAGTCTGTTATGGGGTAGCAAGGCTATAAGAAGACTACTTCTGATCATTGTGTTTTTGTTAAGAGATTTTCTAGTGACGCTTTTATTATCCTTTTGCTCTATGTTGATGATATGTTTATTATTGGTCGTAATGCTTCCAGAATTGACAAGTTGAAGCAAGAGTCGAGTAAATCCTTTGCGATGAAGGATTTGGGGCCAACAAAGCAAATTCTTGGCATAGGGTTGATACGTGATAGAAAGACCAAGAAATTATGGTTATCACAAGATAGGTACATTGAGAAAGTACTTCAGAGGTTTAGTATAGACAAAGCTAAAGTAGTGAATACTCCTTTTGCTACGCACTTCTAATTGAGTGTTAAGCATAGTCCTTCCACAGAAAAGGAGAAGAAAGAGATGCAGAAAGTTCCTTACTCTTCAGCCGCGGGTAGTTTGATGTATGCAATGGTTTGCAGGATACCAGACTTGGTTTATGTTGCTGGTACAGTTAGTCAGTTTCTTTCTAATCCAGGCAGAGAGCATTGGAATGCAGTAAAGTTGATCATGAGATATCTTCGTGGCAGTTCCAACTTGAAACTTTGTTTTGGCAATGAAAAATCTGTTCTTGTTGGATATACAGATTCAGACATGGTCGGGGATATTGACTCGAAGCGATCTACTTCAGGTTACTTGATCACTTATGTAGGGGGAGCTGTGGCATGACAAACGAGATTGCAAAAGTGTGTTGCCTTATCCACCACTGAATCAGAGTTCATTGCAGCGACTGAAGTGTGCAAGGAGATGCTTTGGATAAAGAAATTTGTGCATGAACTTGGTTTTACTCAAGAGAGGTATGTTTTGTATTGTGATAGCCAGAGCGTGATTCATCTTGGTAAGAACTCAACTCTTCATGCTAGATCTAAGCATATTGATGTGAGGTACCATTGGATACGAGATGTTCTTGAAGCTAAATTGTTAGAGCTTGAGAAGATTCATATCGATGATAATGGTGCTGATATGTTGACTAAAGCCTTACCAAGAGGGAAGTTTGAAGCATGCTGCTTGATGGCCGACATGAAGACATTCCCTATATAGAGGGTGGGGAGATTTGTTGGGTGAGGGTCCCACTATGTGGGTAACCTACACCGTTTGTACCCTAAATTCAAAGGGGGTTGGTGTTTGTCTGCCATGTGGTGTGTTCTTTATTATTTTGTTTGACTTTTGTAACCAATAATTATATTTTTATTAGTATATTATAGAGGTGGGCAGATATGAATTGAAGATGTGAGAGATTGCAGAGAGAGCTCAAACATTGTTCGAGATAAAAATATGAGAGAAAACTATTTTCCAGCTTTGATCAACTTTTCTATTGGAGTTCCATTCGTGGTTCGATTGAGTTGATTTTTGGACAGCAACTAGGCGACTTGGTGTTCTTGAATTTGTACGGTTGTATTTTTCATCCGAGTCTTGTAGCATAAAAAATCTCCATGTCACAGCAGCTGCGTTTTTGGTGATGTTCTCTCATTTTTCTCTCTTTTGTTAAAGACTACTTGTTATTAGACTTGTTGGAGTTAAATGCTTGTTGTAGGTTGGATATTGTAGTCTTGTAGTTGAACATTTGATTATAGTGGATCTTTTGATCGGACTTTAAAGTCCCATGGTTTTTACCCTTGATTTAGAGGGGTTTTCCACGTAAAAATATCATTGTCTCGATTTACTTGTGTTGTGGTTGCATTGTTGATTTGTGGTTGATTAGTGTTGCTAGAGAACATATTTGTGATATTTTGCTTGCCATAATTATTGACTTGAGTTATAGGGAGAGAAAGAACATCGATTATGCTTCTGCTTGATTTCGGTTGTTCGGTTTCTTCCCCAACAGCAGCAGCTGAGTTGTTGGGTATTCAAGTTGGAAGAGTTCGAATCCGGACCTCAACATCGGAGTCGAGTTTGGAAGAGATCGGGGATGAGATGAAGCAGTGGTGAGAACCGAAAAGAAAGCATCCAGGAAGAAGAAGATGATAGTGATAAGTACCATTTTGCCAAAATGGGTCTAGTAAAATGGTTTAACAAGTCACTTTTCTCTCTAGATTGTATGCTATTTGCGTTTTTTTATAGGGCCTTGGAAATTATACTTGTGTAAATTAGATTAGACATGTCAAATCCGAGTAGTTTAGGTGTAATTATACATGTATAATATCTTTTTGCAAATTATATTCTTTAATGTGCAAGAATTTGTGTAATTACATGGCAATTAAACCCAACGAGTGTCTCAGTAAAAAAGATGTTCATCTTAGGAGATCTAGAAAATATGATGTTTATCCTAGGAAGAGACCTGAGTTCAAACATCTTTGTCTACAAAGTGCGTGATTACAAGGTAGTATCAGTTTATATATATTTTTAACCATTTGACAATGTACATATAACTTGTAGACAAAGCAATTTGAACTCGAGTCTCCTAAAGTGAACATCATCCGCTTTTTTACTGAGACCACTTATTGAGTTTGAAAGTACTTTAAAATTTTAAATTAAAAAGGAAATAGTAAATAGTAAGTAATCGAATGTAGAATGATTAATGGAGGTAAATTACATTTGTGGAGAATGTGTTTGGATATCTAGTTGATTGGGTAATAAACCCTAAATCTAAACCCTTAAACAATAAATTCTAAATTCTTAAATAATTCTGGTTGTAAAAATTTTATTTGTCAATATATAGAATAATAATTCTTATCTAAAATGGTAAAGATATTTTTTTTATATATTTGAAATGGTGGGTGTGGAGGATTATTAGATGTGAGGGGTTTATAAGTTGGGATGGGACTTTAAATCTACAATTTGAGGCCGTGTTGAGTCTTCTTTTCAAGCCTGTTATTGTTGGTGGTGTAAAAATCAGTTCTGTTCAATAAAAAATGCTAAGCCAAGCCCAACCGTATTAAAAGGGTTTATTGGTGAATTAATCTCCATTGGACTTCAACTGGAGTCAAAACCTTGGTGAAACTTAAGTCCCGTTTTTTGTTGCTGTCAAGGTCCTTAATATTTGTTTGCCTTTTATTTTCATGCCAAACGACTATCGGTTTAGTCCTCAACGTGTTGTGGGTGATTTCTTACAGAAACTCAAAAAATAGAAAAAAGAACAGAAGAAAGAAACGAGAGAATAGAAAATATCAGAAAGAAGAAAAATAGTTGATAACATTTAGCTTAATCCGTATTACAATAAGATACTTGGTTGGATATTCTCTTAGTGTACGTAATCCTCCAGGGCTCGGGGTGTCCGCCTTTCACGCTAACACGCTAACTTCAATTAATCACCTTAACATCCTCACGCTGACTCACACTGGACTGTCCTTGGTGGTTATTATTTGTCGTTTCCATAACACAACACCTGTTTACTCACCATTTTTAGCGTTTAAACAGGCGATTAGTGGCAGCTAAAAAATTCAGGTTTTGGCCAACGGGCGTTTGCCCCCCAGCGTTGGTTTGCAACATCAACGGCAAAGGAAGCCTTAAGGGGGTACAGTGTGGTGAGATTGATTGACCGTGCTGCACCTATTGTTCTCCAAACAACATATCTATATTCTATACCAGTGAGAAAGAATAAATGGAAATACTCTATATTCCATCTCATCTCAGGTGTGGTGAAATCCAAAGATAGTTTAATAAGTTGTTGACTGAAGTGGTAGCCACCTCAACTTTTAGAAAGATGAGATTGTAATAAGTCTGAATGTTAGGAAATTATTTATGGGAAGTCTTTTATCTTCAAGGCTTCAACGTATCTAGTATGACAGAAAGTAGTTTCAAGTCAAATGTGACTTAAAACACCTTAAATTAAGGTCAGAAAAGAAAATAGAGATACCGTAAATTTTTTATTGCCCCCTTAATTTTTTAGGGCTTTCTCTTTATTAATTCGGGTCGATCTGCGTCGTTACGCCGTACACCTGACTCTTGGTGGGCGTGTCTTCCAGCTGAAATTTTTTTACATACACAAAATATCAAACTTAGACATACTTAAACAATACCAAACTGCTTACCACTTGGACCAACCATCGTTGGTAAAATTTAAAGTTCACATTACAACAAATTACGATTGTTCAACCACTTACCAAATCAAGCAATTTGTATTTCATTTGAACCGCCACATTTATTTTGGATTATCATTCAGATTTCTGTTTTTTTTTCTTCAGGGTAAGCTCCCACCGGACATTAGAGTATAACTTGTTGATTAGGGAATTGACGTTTTATTCGGATTCAATGGGTTCTGGGTCGGATTTTTTATTTTGGAATTTGGATTTTTGTGTTGTGAAGAAAAAGGTCGGGTTCAGGTATAGTTCGAGCTTTAGGTAAAAAATTTCCAACCCGACCCGTGATAATAATATAAACTTTCCTCTCTATATATAAAGATAATTGTTACTCATCTCTCTATATTTTTTCAATTATCTTTATATTTGCCTAAAACAATTTATTTTTAATTGTCGGGTTTTATCTCAATATTCAAACTAGGTGATACATTGTTGATTCTCGGGTCAGATCGAGTTCGGAATAAGACTTTCAATTTCTGAACTGACCAAAATTCCGACACGTTCCATTCTATCGTTGATTCTCCTTTTACAATTTTTAAATAAATAAATAAACAAAACCCAATATTTTATGTGATTCCAGGTTGAAAATGAGTAAAAGTCTTATCAATAGCCCTCAATCAATGAGCAATACAAGTGGTAAGTGGCAATTAAGAGACATAATTCCTAAAATAAAGATAGCAATGTCCGCTACTTTGGTTAAAAGCATGAATCAGTACAAAGTAAGAGGTGGTGAAGTAATTTCGAGGGAAAGTGCTTGAAATAACAAAAGGTGATATTTCTTGTTTTCTCCTCCCACTAAACAACTTGGGTTTGGCTCCCCGAGCCAAGAGCCTTAGCAGCTCCTGCTCTCAATATCAACGCGTGGTAAAAGGCTGCAATGCCTGCTCCGAGCATCGGACCAGCCCAAAATATCCACTGATAAAAAAAACAAGGCAAATTTGGAAAATTAATATTATCAAAACTTGATAACAAATGAAATGAATGTAATTAAAGCTTTTGAGATACTAACATGGTGATCCCATGCCTTGTTGTAAATAACAGCAGCTCCGAAGCTCCTAGCCGGGTTGATGCCGGTGCCAGTGATCGGGATGGTGGCCAAGTGAACTATGAATACAGCAAACCCAATTGGTAGTGGTGCCAATACCTTCAAAAACAACAACCCTATTTGTTACTTCTTTTGTAATTATGTAATTCGACCGGATCCATGAACACCTCTGGACGAAGTGTATTAGAGTTGAACTCGAATTTTGAAGAATACAATTATGGACTTACCGGCACATGGGAATCTCTAGCACTCCTCTTAGGATCAGTAGCAGAGAAAACTGTGTAGACCAAAACAAAGGTTCCGATGATCTCTGCTCCGAAACCGGTTCCGGTGCTGTAACCATCTGCAAGCTCGTTGGCTCCACCTCCATTCCCGTTGTAGTGTGATTTTTGGAAAGCTTTAACCAGGCCAACCCCACATATGGCTCCCAAACACTGAGCCACCATGTAAGCTATGGCTCGGGTCAACGACACCTTCCGAGCCAAAAACAGACCAAACGTGACTGCTGGGTTAATATGACCCCCTGGTGGAGGTAGCAAGATACTAAAATTAGCGAATTAAAGTGAAACCGTTGCGGACATAACAAATGTTATTGAAATACGATCATAATTTAAGTTAGAATACGAGCATATATACCAGAAATACCAGCAGTGCAGTAAACGAGAACGAAAATCATGCCACCGAAGGCCCAGGCGATACCGAGAATACCGACACCGGCACACGGATCGGTGATGGATTTAGCCTGGCTTTTGTAGCCGATCACGGTGGAGACGGTGATGTAAAGGAAGAGAAGAGTGGCGACGAACTCAGCTATCAGAGCCCTGTAGAATGACCATTTCGTAAGCTCCGCCGCATTGATCAATGGCGCTGCCGGAGGATCAACGTAGTCCTTCACCATGGCTAATCAATTAATTAGCTTCCAACAACAAAAACAATGGACACACACTCATATATATATATATATATATATATATATATAGTACGTAGGGCAAGAACGATGTTACTCAAAGGTTGTCAATGCCATACAGGTAGAAATATCGGAGTTTGTATACAATGAATAGTGGCGGAGCCAGTATTTTTATATAGCGGGGTCAAAATATTCATAATACTATACTAAGTATTATTGATCTCATACCCCAATAAATTAAGTGTGATCAAATATAATATTTCCTATGAAAAATTCTATAAAACTCCCTTGAAATCTCCATATCCCAACAAATCAAGTGAGGTCAACTGCACCCCCAATTTCTATTCTACATCCGCCAATGACAATGATCATGTTTGGCAATTAGCGGATAGTTGATAGCGGATTACATTAGTTGATAGCTGATTGCATTAGCAGATTGTATAAGAGTGTTTCGTAAAATTAACTGATAGCTTATAATTTTTTTATTATTTAAACAAACAAAATGACATATAAAGACGATTATATTCGATAGTAATTTGAATAGTTTATTAGTTACAATATTTCTATATATTAATATTAATTAGATTATAAAAAATAATTTATAATATAACATTACTAAGCATATTTGAAGGATTTATATATTAATTTATTATTTATATAAGTATTTTTAATATATTTTAATTAATTAGTATTAAATTTAAATACAAATATAAATGTGTGAAAATAAAAAGAAAAAAAATATTAATTTACAAATGTCACAATGTAAATATACGAGGGTGAAGAATTAAAATAGAAAAGGTTAAAATTTAGGTTATTTGGATATTTTTTATAATTGTTAAAGGCAAGAGGGTCTTTATAACTCTTATGTGAAAATCTCTAATTTCAAAAAGCTCCTATTAGTAGCTTTTTTAAAATTAAAGGTTTCAACTCAATCCGTTATTTACCAAACATCCAAATTGGCAAATTTGACCGGTCAAACCTCTAATTTTAGCTCGCACATCCAATTTTAGCTCAAACCGCTCTTTACCAAACATGACCAATATCTATAAATTATTTAAATTTCTTAAAATTGTAAAATTATAATAGTTATTTAATTATAAAAATAAAGATCATGTTAAAATCTTGTATGTAATGATGTGTACGGCTAGGTACCAGTTTAAGACCGGAACATAACATTCATAACATGAAACATGGTGTTACTGATACGTGTAGATACATTTCTTTCTAAATATTTATATTTTAATGATTAATTTCATAAATTTTGTGTTCTCGATGTTTATATTACTTCTTTTTATCAATTTTATATATAGATTATTATTTGACGCACTATTAACGTAAAAAAATTATACAACATATTTGTTTTAACTTTTAAATCTATATACTTAACCTTAAAATTTAAATTTAAATTCTTAAACTTTAAACTCTTCGATATAATATTAGACCCTATAATTTAAATTCTTAATCCATAAACTAAATTCTTAAACTCTAAAATAACCCCGCTTGTAAAATAATTTTATTCCACAATTAGTGTGTTGAATAATAATTCTTTACATATTTACAATTTTAACTACTGACAATTTAGGTCCATCAGTTTGAATATTTGTCAAATTAAATTTAGTCTTTCAAATTTCAAATTTAAATATTTATTAATTTTCTAATAACTTTAAAATTAAATATCTTAATCTCTTCTGATATTTAATCCTGGTTTCATACCTAGAATTAACCCCTCATTTGTTGCAATTTTTTTCATTCTTTTGTACCTATCACTTTGATTTCCTTATCTTAAACCACACTCTTTTTGTTTCATTTTAACCTTAAAAGGAAAACAAATAAACCAATGATATATTACTTGAATCAATGTTTTGTTGAAAATTTAAGATTTATTTAAATAATATAAGAATATATAGTCATTTGTTTGAATAAAATATAAAATTTCAAGAGCATGGCTATTTTTTTCTTTTTATTTTTGGAATTGATTTATGGCCTTAATTGTTCTAATATTCTAGATTTTTACTTGAAATGATGTATGATACTTGTACATGAATATCTAAATTTTAACTTTTATTTTACAAAATATATATTTTTTATTTGTTAAAATAATTCATGAATTTGGTTCGAAAAAATTATAAATTAAAGTGATTTTTATTTGGTTCAAGTACGAATTTAGTCCCCTCTATTATATGCTAATTGGATTTATTCCTGTCACAAAATAATTGTATTTATTCCTTATATTTTTAATTTTGTACAAATGTGTCAACCTAGCCTTCTCACTTTTTATATTATCATGATTAAATTAAATAATTAACATCATTAATTAATATGATCAAAATGTTCACATGAATTTTACTTAAAAACATTATATTATGTAAAATATTGTCATGTAAAACTATATATATACAATGCCTTTTCGAAGATTTTCGGGGTCTTGAATGAAAACTAAAAAATAAATTTTTAAATAACGAAAGTATATCTTATTATTCTAAACACTTAATATAATATTTCTTAAAGTCTTAACTATAAATAAGTGATCAAACTATACATATTTTTTTACTTTAAAGTGCCTAAAGTTTTTTTTGTCAATATAGGTGCCTAAAGTTTATTTTGTTATGATATTGAGGCAACAACCATTATTTTTTTAAAAATGAAATTTTAGGTACCTAAATAAAAAAATGACATAATTTAAACACTAAAATTAAATACCTAAAACAAAAAACGATATAATTTAAAAACTTTTTTTATTTTTTTTCTTTTTAAACTGTCCTTATCTAAAAATATAACGAAATAAACTTTAACATTTATTTTAATAAAAATACTTAGACTTAAAATTAAAAAAATGTATAACTTGGACACGTTTTAATCGAGGAGTCCAAGCAAGTTATTGGACTTGAAAGGCTAAGTGGCTAAAGACAAGTGGTGGTGTGCTGCGTAGATAGGACCAGACCCACAAGCGGCCGTACCTATGCACCCCCACCCCACCCCACCCCACCCCACCCGTCCTTCCATACAACTTTACTCACTCCGTATAATTATTATTGTTGTATTGAATTATTGGTAAAATTAGTGAAAATACTCCAATGTATTTGAAAAATAAATAAGAGAACTAAGGTGCGTGAGATTTTATTCATGGATTTACTACATTTGTTATAGTGTAAAGAAAATTTGGTATAGAACTCAACGAGTAATCTCAATAGAAAAGTGGATGCTATTCATCTTAGAAGACTCGAGTTTAAATCGTTTTATTTATAAGATATATGTGTATTGTTTAAAGTTTTAGAATATGTATGAACAAAAAAATTCGGTGTATATGCTAAATTTTCGTTGACATGTTACGGTCTATTTCCAAATTAAAAAGTATATGTCAATTTAAAAAAATATTTTTTTGGATAAATGAAATTTTATTCATCCAAGTACCACAACAATACAAATCAACCACCTACAACCTATTTACAAAGAAATCCCCCAACCATCAGTCAACAAAGCAGCAGCAGTAGCATCAAATTTTGGACGTCCACTTAGGCTCCGTTCGGCGTCGCTGTCAGATTATTAATTTGGGTTGAGAATTCGTGTTTGAAGAAAAACTGAAATTTATGACTTTTTCAAACACAGCTGTTAAGAGTAGATTCAGCGAAAAAACAAAGTGAGAATATATCAAAAGCAGTTCGTTCGGTATAACTTTTTCAAAAACTGGTGAAAAAATTATGCCAAATGGAGCCTTAATCGCAATCCAACATTAATCTTAATTTTCAAAAACACACTAAAAGGTTGATGATGAGGCTTCTCATGGATTCTTTTATTTCTTTCCTACCAAGTGAAGTAATTGAAACAAACTGCAACTACCAGTAATTTCCTTTTCCATGGTTCCTTACCCAAGTAACAAAATAATAAAAACTTTTAATGTAACAAAAGATTTTTAAATCTGAAAATTTTAAAATTCTCTAATTAAATCTTAAGTCAATTAAGATTCTATAGAATTTATAATTTGGAATCATATAAGATGGTTTTGTATTTTTTTAATATTTAATATATAATATCCAGGGACGGAGCTAGAATTTGGGGGGCAAACTATAAATGCTTGAAGGGGGCAAATTCGTAAATAAATTATTTTTTTTAAAAATTAAATAGGAAGACAAAGGTGAAAAAAAATTTCTTCGGGGTGGGGGCGATTGCCCCTCCCCACCCCCATGTAAATCCGTCCCTGATAATATCCCTACTATTCAATTCCTCTCTATTTAAAACTTTTACTCAAATATAGCTTTAGGGTTTTTTTTCTTTCAAAATATGGTATTTTCATTTTAATTCCCGAAATATTACATTTGCTATTGTACCTTAAAAGCCAGATTCAATAGAATCCGGCTATAAACAGTGTTTTCCCAAAAAAACCTTAAAAATTGCCTGAAGTCGGATCATCTTGAACCAATCTTTAGGGGTTTTTTTTGGAATATATGGTTTAAAGTCGAATTCTGTTAAATCCGACTTTTAGGGTACTGTAACAAATACAATATTTTGATAATTAAAATGAGAAGTACTATATTTAAAAAAAATAAAACAATATTTATGAAATTCTTCCTCTCAATTCATAAATATAAAAATTTTAAATATTTAAAGATATTCGATTTCATCCTCTCCCGTAATAAAAAAAGGGACAGCCTCAAAATAAATACAAAAGGAGACCAGAGAGAGGACCAACCATGAATCAATGGAGAGTCAACAGTCACTAAACCAATAGAAACGTGCCATTTGTCATCTAATATGTTAGATTGAGGTGAGGACTATACCAAGTTGTATGTTAGTTAACAATCCCACCATCATCTGCGTCTCTTTTTTCTACCCTACATGCCTCATCGAGGGCCGGTGGCCCTTGTCTTTGACTTTTTCACAAATTCATCCTTCTCTACCCATTTGGCGGAGTCTAACGTACAGCATATTATGATATAGTTATAGTGCAGCATAGATCAAAAATATTATAAATAAAACTTAAAATATTATTCCTTAATTTAAAATATTATATTTTTATGAGTACATTTTAAAATATGTTACACGATAAGTATCGATATTTGACATCTAACCGAAAATATTATAAAAAGTATAACATTTCAGGCCGGTGAGTACATTTTAAATTATGTCTTGTAATATTTTCGGTTGATGTTGTACCTTAACTATACTATACTAAATTACACCCTAGACTCACCCCCACTCATTTATTTGAGTTCTTCAAAAAATATATAGCAAAAAACTTGAAATGCAAATTTAACATATATAATTTTAAATATCATACAATTAGTTACTTTCAAACACGTCTTTTATAAGATATCAATCGAGTTAATATTCAATCGAGTTAATATTCAATCGATATTAGTAGAATTAAACATAAATTCAATTTTGTTTAGAACTTTGTTATATATTTATATCAATATCTATATTTATACAGATATAAACACCCACTTACATTGGTATAAAATATTATTATTCTTGCACACTTCTATAATTCTTTAAAAGATTGATAATCTAACAACAAAACTATTTTATTTTATATTTTATTCACGAAAATAGTACACATCAAATTTTGAATAAATTGATTTGTAAGATGTGAAAGAAATTCAATGGTTAAATATATAGTAATAAAAACAATCGTTTAAAGAAACACGTAAGATCATCTGAAGATCGAATTGTTAAAAATATACAAAATTATACAAAATAGCAAACTAACGTAAATGGACAGATGTTATCGTCTTTAACTCCGTTTGTAAACTTTTTTATTTTCACCGGCAATGCTGTTAATAATAATCAATCAGGGGTGGTTCAAAGATTAAAGGGCTTGTTTAATATATTGAAATGGGTGGCTTTATTTATAATACGAAAGAAGAATATATTTTTTTAAAATAAAGTTCCTTTAACAAAAAAAATGTTAGATTATTCTATTGATCAACATAAAAACGATTTACAAAAATCTAAAAACTTAACAATTTCACTTAAAAACGTTGTTATTGCATGTTTTGAAGCAAAATCATCTACAACGTTTTTAATATTAACTTCTTTCAAAAATTCGCTCTCAATTGCCATCAAAACAAGTCCATTTAGCTTTTCTTGCGACATAGTTGTTTGTAAATATGACTTCAAAAAAGTTTAATTTTGAAAACTTTCATTCTGCAGAAGAAATAATAATAGGAATAATCAATAAGATTTTATATGAAACTGTCGTATTTGAAAAGTTAATAGAATTGAGCGACCCTGATCACAATTAATGTTTAGATTAAATTTTTTTAAAAAAATTATTATATATATTTTATAGTTTTTTTAATATATATATATTAGACAACTCATTTGGGCCCGTTTTTGGGGTTCTATTCATCGAACTTATTAAATATGCCCAAACCACCCTGTAATTCATATCATATTTAGAACAACATCAAAAAATACAACAGTAAATCACAAGAATGAAGAGAGTGAGTAACATTTAGTCATGGGGCTTTTAATATCCTAAGAGAATATATAGCACGTTGGGTTTTAATTTTTCCAATTTTGCTAGTCGGGCTTTTGGATTACTCATGTTGGGTTCCTTCATTTGGACCTCAAGTTGAGCAGATTTGGGTTCTTGACTTTTTACATATCAGATTTTGTTCGACTTAGGATTAAATATTCTTGATCAGGCCATTAAAGTTCATACCCTTCCAAAATATTATGAACAAGTAAATAGCACTCGTCTTCCAAAATATACATACACTCATCTCCTTTTTTTTTTTTTTTTAAGTGGGGCAAAGGTAGTATCATTCTTTACACCCGAAATAATATACAGCCGCACCCTCTGCTGCCCAGAAATAAAATTTCAGATAAGTGCTTAATATATTTTTTGATTTAAATAGGTGATTAACGTTTTTACTATTATTATTTTAGGTTTTTTATCGTTAACGGTCGTTTAAAAAATTTTGTTAGCTAATAAAAACATGATATGTAGCCTGGTTTATTTTATTTTCTTTTAGTTTTTTAAAAAAATATGAAATTTTCAAAAATATACTAAAATTCTCAAAAATTCCTAAATTCTTAAGTCTCAAATCTCGATTTCAGCCGTTGCTGCCGCCAATCTTCGATGGTGTGCCCACCAACGATCATTTCTTCCGTGTCTAACGTCGAAACGAAGTCAAACGGTGAGAGGAAAAATCCGATAGGCGACAAATGACGGTCAATTAGATGACGAACAACATGCAGGTCTTGCGGCAAGAGGATGAGTCTTCATTGCATCGTCGGTGTAACACTCTTACCAGTATTTAGTATCCAATACTAGTTAGAGTGTCACATAGAAAATTGCTAACAATCCATAATAGTCATTTATTTAAAAATCACAATAAACCATTTATCAATTTATCGAGTAATATCAATTTTCTAATTTTTAATCTACCGATTTCAAGCAGCAACTTAGCAGTTCATAACTATAGCCTATAAGTATTATAACTGCCTAAATTAAAAATCTAATCGATTGCTTTATTTATTCAATTCCTAATAGTTACCCAATTTTACACTAGTAATTCCTTTAACCATTTTCAATTTTAATAAAGCTACTTACCATTCATTATCAGCATAAACTAGTTTATAATTATTATAATTTATGTCTAAATTAGTTTAAAACCAACTACTATTATCATATACATGCCAACTAGCAAAATTAAAATGCATTAAATATGTCATTACTGATACCGTAAACATACTCCTTGCTAAGTAGGATGCCAAAAACTCCTTGCTCCGATTCCTGCTTTTCACCTACGCGTGAAAATCATCACACACTAAATATACACTTAGTGGGGCAATAATAATATCTAGTGCAATACAACATACTTATATATAAAGCTATAACAATGCTCAATGCATCATGATCACTAGATATGTATTACCATTATGTTAACCATATATTAACATAATATAAACCGGATATAAATTTCTTACCAATATACTTACCATTTGTTCCAAAAGCTCATAAACTTTTTTCACCTATTTATCATTTATTAAAAATAAATCATAGCCCAAATATAAGCCTATGAGGACCCTGGGTACACGAGTCAATTATGCACCGAAGTGCTAATACACATAAGGTCGTGCCCACCATATGCATTAAGTTTCCTTTATATACACTATAGTGCTAAACGAATATGCAGCGTGCTGCTGGACTCTATGGCATGCCAACTATACTCTGTCCCTCAATAATATACTTGGGCATATATTCCATATTTATTTTATCTATGACAATGTATATCAACATAATTTAACATTGGGCAATTCATACCTGAATTAACATTCATAATATAGCATCATATATAACTAGTGATCGATGCTTTTATATTCAACTTTTGACATATTTGGAACACGTCAAATATATGATTAATGGCATAAATATCATGCCAAAATAAATAAGATAGACTCATCGCAAGTCTTCCTATGACGTATAAAAACATCCATGTATCATGTTATGTATACATTGCACTCACCTTGACACTTATTATCCCAAACTAAATTGAATAACTTAAGAGAACTTCAAGTTTGTTCCTTTGCTTTATCTACTGAATTTCCGATTTCTCGTGTTTATTAGAGTGCTTCGCATTCACCCCTTACATGCACAATTAATCTACAACTCAGAACTCAATTCTGTTTGATCTGAAAGAACTAGATTCGATAATCTTTTCAACTATATAAATTAATAGCCCAAATTCAAATCGTACGATTTATGATGATTTTTCAAAGGCAAATTCCAGTGCTAAATTTCGGAGCAGACTGCTACTTTGTTTCCTGACCTTTCATCACTTAAAATTCATATCTTTTAGTACATAACTCGAAAAAGTCACTATTTTTTTAAAGAAGCTAGACTCAATTTCCAGTTCATACATATAAGATTCACCTTCTAATTCGATAAGTGGATTTTTTTGTGAACTTTTGAACTTACTGCCAAAAACTAAAATTCTGGGCAGATTTCATAATTCTAATCTTTATCACCCTTTTAACCATTCCAACACTCTAAATTAACCTTCAATTACATAATCAAGCATAAAGAACATCATTTTAACTATTTCCATTTCTAAAACAATTTTTACAATATTTCCCCCTAATTTTCTTCAATTAACCGAATGGTCCCTAACCATATTCCATGGAATTTTCATCACTTTAAGCATAGAAACAGCATCACAACCTCATTTCCAACTCGAATAAATCTTAAAATATGAAATTCCAACATGTCCTTTACCCATACTAAACACCAATATCAACTTAGAAGCATGAAAACCGTGCAAAACTTATACCAAATGAAAGAGAATTCCATGGAGAACAAATCCTTATTTCATGCCTTAACCCAAAAATCAACCAAATAAGCTTAAAAAACTAAAAAAAACTTTCTTACCTATCCTTGGAAGCTCGCAGACTACATTTTTCTTTTCTTTATTTTCATGCCATATAGCTTTGTTTAACCATATTTAATAAAAAAATCTTCTTAATAGCCAAATGACCATTTTACCCTTATAATACAATGCTTTTCATATTGCCACATGTCAAAATATTCATCCAATGGTCAAAAATAAACCAATAAGTTAGTGATTACCAACTTTGCTCTTGTAATTTTTTTCCAAATTACAATCTTGCCATTGTTCATCCAACAGCTCATATTTAACATAGAAAATCAACATAAATCCAATGGTCCATGTTAAATCCTTCCAAATTAAGGCATGAAAATAACATTATTAACCTTGCCTTGTCTAACAAAATATCTCAAAAATTTGATTTGATCCGATTATTTAAATTATTCTCGATTTTAACTCTTTATAGCTTTTAACACAAATTCTGTATCAAAAATCCGAGTAACACGAAAAGTCATTCTTGGGGGTAAACTATTCATTTACGGGACTAAAATACATAATTTTCAAAAAATACAATTTAATCCTTAAACTTCTACTAAATTTATACTTTAGTCACCATACTTTTATTTTATTCATTTTGGTCACTAGCCCAAATTTCGAGGTATTACAGTCGGCAGGGTGATGATTGATGAACAACGACGACAGTGACCTAATGTGGGGATCTAAAGATTTTTGAGTGAATTTTGAGAAATTTAAGGATTTTTTCTAAATTAAATTTAAAAAATTAAAATTAAAGCCACCTGTCATTTTCTCATTGGTTAAAGGATTTTTTTAAACGACCGCTAGTGGTCAAACACCTAAAGTAATAATGGTGAAAATGTTAAACACTTAATTGGTCCGAAATATACATTAAACACTTATTAAAAAAAGATTAATATTTGATACACTGCTAGTGTAAAAAAAGTTTACACAAGCATGCTTATTTTCAAGTCTAAATCTAAAATTTAAAATTCTAACCTTAGACCTCTAAAAATCTAACCACTAACCCTAAACTCTAAATTCTAACAATAAATATTAAATTCTAAACCCTACAACCTAAACTCCTAACCTCTAAACCCTAAACTAAAATCTTAAAACCTATATAATATCGATTGTAAAAACTATATTTTTTACCATTACCGTATAAGATAATAATCTTTTAAAAAATATATAATTTAAATTTTTTCTTATTAAGCCTATTATTTATTTCTGCATCTTTGTTTTACTTCAGGTCTCATCGGTGAAGTAAGCACAGTCAATATTGTCGGCCAATGTGAACCTCATCTGCTTTTTCCTTCAAAATTCCAATAAACCGACCAAACATCTGTAGTTGTACAATAATTTACATGTTGTGGTCTCATGAATCTCATGGAAAAGGCTGAAGGCATTTTCAGGTCCATAATTAACCTACTTTCTTGGCTTCTTCTTTTGCATTATTTCTCGCCCAGCTTTTAACATCTCTTGTTTCAACCTTGTTTTAGATTAGATTTTATTTAAAAATTTAATATTTCTGTTCAATTTTGAAAATAAAAAATTCATCAGACTCATCTTACAATAATATATAATTTTACATTGAGTTTATATTTGATGTTAAGGTTGTAAACGAACTGAACGTTTAACGAACTGTTCGACATAAAGTTCGTTTATATTCTTTTACTTATTAAACGAACGAACACGAACAACTAAAATCTGTTTATACTTATTCTTAACTCTTTGACAATAGGCATACACCTTGTAAACATAGCGATTTAAACTCGTGTCTCCTAGATGAAAAATCATCCGCTTTCCCACTAGGACAATTGTTGGGTTCACATTTTAAACTCTAAATTAAACCTTTAAAGCCTAAATTAGAGTCGCTCGTGGAAAATAAATTTTTCATCATTAGTGCATGTAATATTTTATCTTTTATATTATAGTCAGACATTTATAATCTAATTAAAAAAACATGTCTAATTAACAACTAATTGATTTATTTGATGAGATTCTAGATCTTTTAAGTAAGGTCAATATTTGATTTTGACGTAGTGAGTGGAGTAAACTAGATTTTCGAAATAAAAAACTTAAGGTTTCATTCATAAATATATATATTCAAAAAAAAACCCCAAAAATATAAAAAAACTAGATCTTTTAAGGTTTGCTTTGTAAATATTATCATGTGTATTCTTTTTCCTCCACCTAGATCTAGGGAGGCTTTTTTAATGAGGTGCATGATAATACCTCTTTTATTTAAAAAAATCAGATCAATTTTTTTTTTATTATTTTACCATAAATGACATCTTGCTGCCCTCCGCACCGACAAGTCATTCTCCCCACTTTGATAAAATCTTCAAGTTTTGGAAATTGGGTCTGTTTGGTTACAGAGAATAATGTCCGTTTTTATTTTTATTTTCTAGAAAAATAAAAAACAATGAAAAAAACATGCTTAGTTGTAAAAATAGAAAATGATTTTTAGAAAATAAAAACAAAAAAGTAAAATTTTGAAAACATAAAAATGACGTTTTTATTATTTTCATTGAAAATATTTCAGAAAAGTGAAAAATATGAAAATAAGAGTTTTTAAATTTTAATTTTATTTTGACCTAGGTTCGAATCCTTCTAATGTCATTTTTAAAACTTTGGTTTATTTACTCATATTTTATTTATTATTATAATAATAATATTTTCTAACTATATTTTATTTCAATTATTTAATAATTATTTTTTTATTTATATTTTAAAAAACTAGATACCAAATATATTTTCGCTATTTTTATTTTTGAAAATAACTTTCCATCTTTATTAACCAAACATATTTTTTAATTTTTAAAAATCTGAATAAAAATTATTTCTTGATAATAAAAATAAACAAATATTTTTTGAAATCAAACTACGCTTAAATTTTGATTTTTTTAATATTCTCACACGTCATATTACTTGCACGTTTTTCACACGAGAATCTAATATAAAAATACAGACTCAAAGCAAGCACATGTCCATGGTGGTCCACAACTCTCTTTTTTTTTATATAAATAAACTATAATATTACTCACATCACAAAAAAACAAACACATATTTATCACAATTTTCATATGTTCATGAGGTCCACAAATTTTTTAATAAATACTCGATCATCGAATCAACTGATTTTCAAACAAAATAAACTCAAAGCAGAGGTTCGGATTGGGTGCTACTTGGTACTGTCTACCCCCAATCTTTTCTTTTTAATGTTTTTGTGCATCAAACTTTTTTAAATTGCCCGTATATTCATGTAATCTTATAGTGACATGGGTAATTTATCTTCTTCGAAATTTAGCATTTTAAAAAGCTGATCTTTTGATTATGGGAAAAATATTCCATCCACAGGCAGTGGAAACAAAATGTTTCTTCAAAGGCAGAAGTTGTGGTTAGAATTTAGCAGGTTTAATTACCCTTTGATCATATTTTGAGCAGGTTTATTGGTGAAAAAAATGCAAAAGCGGCCTCAAACTTCATCAATTTCACCTGATACATCAGCCAAGAAGTCAAGTGATGCCTCTAAAATTGATGAGGAAGCCAAACTGAATCACGGTATTCAGATAAAAATTGCATGGAGGGCAGGACTCACAGTGTTGACATTGCTTGGGGTCATTGTATTCGCTTGGGCTGTTTACCTAATTCAGTATGGGAATTTGCCTGTGTCACTTACTGCTGAGCAAGCAGGCAAAAGGGGCTTCTCAGAGGTGGAGACAATGAAGCATCTTAGGGAGCTGACTGAATTGGGGCCACATACTATTGGTTCTGATGCTATTGAACTTGCTGTGCAGGTAGGGTCAATTACACCATTTCATTTGCTTTTGACCTAGTGATGATAGGATTGTTCTCTTATTTTACATTTTTAGAGGGATTAACTTGCACTTTTATATTTTTGATTTATCCCTTTCATGTTGTAGATTTAACTTAATATGCTTTCAACAACAGTATGTTTTGGCAGCATCAGAAAATATTAAAAAAACAGCTCCCTGGGAGGTTGATGTTGAAGTGGACTTTTTCCATGCTAATCCTGGTGCATCTCGTCTGCAAAGTGGCATGTTTATCGGCAAAACGATTGTCTATTCTGATTTGAAACACATTGTATTAAGAATCCTGCCAAAATATGCACCTGAAGCAGGAGAAAATGCTATTTTGGTTTCTTCCCACATTGATACTGTTTTCTCAGCGTATGGTTTCTTCCTTCTCTGTCACTCTACTTCATGTTGGATCAAATAAGTTTTCTTTTTGACCAAAATGTGCAACACTTCGTATATGACATGTTGTTGATGTTGCTTTCATTTGAATTCAGCTAAGTCTTGTGGCCTTAATGTAATAGTAATTTCATCTGATGTCCGTTTTGCGTAATATATGCTGCTAATTAACCACTATAATATTCGTGTTAAAAAGAATTTTAAGTCGTAAGCATTGTAATATCCAATAATGATGCCATTTGCATTTCAAATAGGTCAAGTAATAGAAAGACATCTAATTAACTAGTTTCCCCACAAAATACAAACTTTTTTTTTTGGCTAAAAGAATCAAAATGAGAAGTTTGGTTATCTGGTTTAAAAGATTGTAAATGGGAAAAATGCACTGTAACACCTTTCAGCTCATTTCTTAAAAATTTCAACAAGAAGCTGAGATTGCATTCTTTTCATGTGGGAACATCAGATATTCATAACACTGCCACTTTTTGTGTGACATCGTTGCCGATCTTTATCCGCTTGGGTTACTCTGATGATTTTGCTCTTTGTAAAACATCTTTATGCTGCTTCAGGGAAGGGGCTGGTGATTGTAGCTCATGTATTGCTGTTATGTTGGAACTTGCTCGGGGGATTTCTCAGGGGGCTCATGGATTTAAGAATGCTGTGATATTTTTGTTTAACACTGGAGAGGAGGAGGGTCTAATGGGTGCTCATAGCTTTATAACACAGGTTAGAAGTGTTTTCAAGGCATTCATTTGAAACCTGAACTGTATTAAGTATGGTTTTCGTGAAGGTGAATAATTTTGTTTGGGTGGATGTTGTTTATGTTTTCTTTAGTTCTTGATGATGATACTTTTATGTGTTTTCTCCTATACAATGACTTCATCATTTATAAAAAACAGTATTACTAAATCAAAGATAAAAGAGTCTTATACGTATCTCTTCATATCACAAGCACGAGAAATATGTCCAACATGTTTAGGCCCGAGGAATGTGTCCAATGTGTTCAGTGCTTGGCTTAACCTGTACGAATTTGGTTTATGGTTTCTGAAACAACTTTCCAATAGTGAAGTTGGATTGTTGCATAAATTATAGTTAAGCATGTGGGAGAGATTTTCTTCATGGAGTCAAGATCTAGTTGTATCACAGAGAAAGAATATAAGCAATTAAATTAGAGAAAGAAGTTCATTCAGGGACAAGATTGGTGAAGGCATACATAGATCTGAAAATATTAAAAGGGAATGTAAAGACATTCATTTAGATGCTGCAAGTTTTCTTATTTAATGTTTTTGAATTTGCTAAACAGCATAGCTGATAAACTGTCTAGATTGTTTTAGTAGATAACTGGCAGAGCTCAAGTTCAGTTAAATATTGGTATCTATTTGTAGATTTTTACAATTAATTAGATGATGAAACTTTAGTAGGCTATACATTCTGAAACATTCAATCTTGAATACCTTTTCATCTTTGTATTCTTCTAAATTGTGGTTTTGAAGGTATTAGACAGTAGACACATCACACATGAATGAGTATGATTGCTCCAATAAAAATGCATAGGCTATTACACAGATTAAGTACGGAAAGCCACAAAGTAAAAATCTTTCAAGTTAAAGGATGAACATTTTAGTTTTCCATTGCAGCATCCTTGGAGTTCTACCATTCACATGGCTATTGATTTGGAGGCCATGGGTCTTGGAGGAAAGTCTGGCATTTTCCAGGTATATCTCTCGGAAAAGTTTTGGTCCCCCATTCACTTGTTGAAAGGGATTGGTAAATCCACTTAATCAGAATAGGGTAATTCTTAAAATTTTCCTTCCACAAATTTAAGCAGATTTAACGAATAGTATTGTTTTGGGCGTTTTCCTGCTGGTCAGATTTACCCAATTTTTAATTGTACTGCATCTTTTTCAGTTAAATCAGCAAAGGTGCTTTTATATGTGTTAGCTTTTAACAAATATTTTTAGCATTGGCGTTTACCTGTGTGAATACTGGAAGGAACTAACCAGTAACTTCTTCCTCTCACACATAGACAGTCACCAGCTGTATCTCAATGCTGTTCTTCCCTTTTATAAAGTTGATGTTTTGTAATATTTGAAGTACTTTTGAAGTGACATCAAACATATTATTGAACCTATCATCTGCTTGTATGAGATGTAATATCCCTCTTGTGTTTTAATGTGATTTGATTGATGATGTGTGATTTACCATGTGAAATTTCCAGTGTCCTTTCATATCTATTCTGAACCTCAAAACAATCAAAATCAAGATTACTTGGCATTTCCTTAGCTTACCTAGTTTGCTTATACTTAACTATATTTACATCAACTTTGTGTTCTGTTCTTTACTTGATAGGCTGGTCTCCATTGGCTATTGAGACCTTTGCTTCAGTAGCAAAATACCCATCTGGTAATATCGTAGGCCAGGTGTGTTATTCTCCTTTTGGGTGTGCGTACACATGTATTCAAATGTGCGCGCATATTTTTATATGCTTTTTGTTTCACATCATGCTTTTCTTTGGTAGTCAAATTTGCTAAAGTTGAAGGAAACCTTCTAATCTAAATGATACAATGCTGTAGGACCTTTTTTCTTCTGGGGTCATAAACTCTGGAACAGATTTCCAAGTTTACACAGAGGTTGCTGGTCTTTCAGGGCTTGACTTTGCGTATACCGACTATGGTGCAGTATATCACACCAAGGTCTTCTTCTGTTTCGTTGCCTCTTTCTCACTATTTAATTGGAAGTTTACATTTTGGTATTAAATTATAGTTGATATGCAATCTTTTATTACTCTGGTCAAAGGAGTGGGAGTTACTAGGTCTTCTTTTTCCTAGATAACACAAGCTCCTTTATTTAGATGCAAAACATGAGCTGTATATGTCCAAAATTTGATAGCCTATATGATATGCAAGGATAGAATCTCAATGTTCCTGGTTCTTGTCATAGATGATGTAGACAAGTGGGAGGCTTGGATGTTTTTATTGCTTTGTTTTTCTCTTTTAAAGTTCCATTTGAATCTCAATAGTACATTCTTGGTCTTGGAAGCAATTCATAGTCTAGGGGACAATAAATGAAATTCTAGTATAACTAAGTAATTAATCTAAAAGGGGTAAACTGAATCATTTGAATCCTTTTAAGTGCTAATTAAGAAACAACAACAAAAGAATTGGAGAAAAAAATTGAAAACTCTCATTCTTTCATATCTCAGAATAGTTAATTTTGAATATTCTGTGCAGAATGACAGATTGGAGCTATTAAAACCAGGATCTCTTCAACATCTTGGAGAAAACATGCTTCCTTTCCTTCTTCAGATTGCAGCATCCTCTCATCTTTCAGAAGTCAATGCAACGGTTGACGAAATACATGATACTGTTGTATATTATGACATTTTGGTACCTTCATAATCTCTGGCACATGGTTCTTTTTTGGAACCCGCTCTCCTGCTTTCTTTTTTATTTTCCCCCAAAATTTTATTTCCTCTTAAGCTATGTTATATGCTGCCATGAAAATTTTGAACGATGCTATTGCTAGAACTTTATTCATTTCAGGGGAAATATATGGTTACGTACCGCCAGTGTTTTGCAAAGAAGTTCAAAGTTCAGTGATAAATCTGTCACTTATGATATGGACTACATATTTGCTTATGGGTGGTCGTACAGCTGCTGTTTCACTGGCCTTGTCATGTTTGAGCATTATCCTCATGTGGATATTTTCATTAAGTTTCTCTGCTCTTGCTGCATTTTCTCTACCTCTGATATCTTCATCACCAGTGCCGTATCTTTCAATCCCGTGGTTGGTTGTGGGGTTATTTGCTGCACCTGCTTTTCTTGGGGCTTTAACTGGACAGCATTTGGGCTATCTTGTTTTGCAAAGATATTTATCACATGTTTATGCCAAGAGAAAACAGCTGTCACCTGTTATCCAAGCTGCTATGATCAAGTTAGAGACCGAAAGATGGCTCTTTAAAGCTGGTTCTCTGCAGTGGCTGGTTCTCTTGATTATAGGAACTTACTATGAAATTGGGTCGTCTTACATCGCTCTTGTTTGGCTTGTTCCGCCAGCATTTGCATGTAAGCTGACATTTACTTCTTTGCCTTTCGCAAATTACTGTTTGTTATTTGGATGAATCTGAGGTCTGTTTATGTTAAGAACAACAGTATACATGTTCTGATTGCTGAGTTGTGCCCCATTGGAGCGGAGGCATGGCTAGCATACTTAATGTTGATAACACATGAACTTATTTTATCTTCTTTTTTTTCCTAGTCAACATTTGGAGTTCCTATACTGATGGTATTTGCTTTTGACTAATTTTCTTTACCATATGCCTCAGATGGCTTGTTGGAAGCAACATTAACCCCGGGTCAGTTGCAGAAGGCGCCTCTTAAACTTGCAACCCTGTGGATGGGACAGGCTATTCCGATTTTAGTTTCAGCCGGTCCATTAATTAGATTAGCTTCCACAATGATTGGACTTAGTGTACGATCTGTCAGGTAAAAGTTATAAGATGATTCTTAGTTTGAATGTTTGCCACTTGGTTGAGACTTGAGATACTATCCTGAGTAAGTTTATGTAGCTGATATGCTGGATTGGCATGGATTGGTCTGTTTAAGCAGAAAAATTTCCTGAGTTGCTTCTCTTTATTTAGTTTTGGAATTTATATTTTTTACTTGCTTTAGATATTTTACCAAAGAACTGATGACCTGATTTTCTCTATATGCTTATTTAGACATCCAGGTGGATCTCCTGACTGGCTGCCAAGTGTGCAACTTTCCCTTTTTATTGCAGTTGTTGTATGCCTAACGCTGGTTCGTATATTCATCTCTCAGGTATTTATTTATCACAAATGCAGGTGTTTAATTATTACAAAATGCTTTCTTTGGTTTCCCTTGGCATTGCCATTTTTGTTAGTGATGATGAGATGCCAAGTTTTTTTATTGTAATGAATATTAGAACAATAAAGCTGCAAATACATTAGCCATTATGTACAATATTGGTAAATATTTACATACAATATTGATAAATATTATTTGAATTGCTTGTTTATTCTCTTCTTGTTGTGTGATCGCTTTGTTAGGTGCAAAAATATTTATTGGCCTTGCAACTTGTATTCTGTTTGCTCTGTCACTTGCTGTGGTATTTTCTGGTGTAATTCCGCCATTCAACGAGGAAACAACTGCCAGAGCTGTGAATATAAATTTCAAACGTATAGTATAACTATTTGCATTCTTAAACTCCTATCTCGAGGTGTTACTGATAGTTGACATTCTTCATACTTAATATGTTTTAATATTGTCTCGAGGTAACAAAAGCTTTTTTTATGGTTCCTAGGTGGTGCATGTTGTGGATACAACAGGAAGATTTGAAGAAAAGCCCATCTCTTACATATCTCTATTTTCCTCCACTCCTCGAACGTTGGCCAAGGATGTTGAGGACATGAAAGAGGGTTTTGTATGTGGCAGACACAAGGCCATTGATTATGTTACTTTTTCAGTCACATATGGCTGTTTGGCCTTTGATGAAACCGAAGAGGGGTGGAATGAGTCTGATATTCCCACACTGGAAGTCATTAAAGATACAAATGGAGACAAGAGAGTCACACAAGTGGCGATCGATGCAAAGAGGTCCATACGCTGGAGTCTTTCAATCAATACCAAGGAAATAGAAGATTTCGCGTTTAAAGGTAGAATGAAGTTTGTTTATGTCCATCATTCATCTTATATTCTCATTGGCATATTTGTGTTTGTTCCCACATGAGCAGACTAAAATGAAAAGCAATCTTAGTTGCCTCATTTTGTTCGTTTGTCAATCTGTCTACTAATCTTTAGTTTCGACCTCGAATGCAGCGGGTTCAGAGGAAATAGTCCCTGCAGATGGTAAGCGTAGCGTAGATGGATGGCATATTCTTCGAGCTTCAGGAGGGAAGAATGCACCAACAAGGTTTGAACTCACACTCTTCTGGCTGCAGAATTCGACGCGGCCAGAACAACGACCACTGTTGAATCTCAGAACCGATCTTCCCGGAGTGGTGACACCCAGGGCTGAAGCAGTCCTAAAGAAGCTTCCACCATGGTTTTCATTGTTTGGGAAGGCCACATACCCTCACATGCTCTCTTTTTTGACTAGTCTTCCTGTTAATTTTTAGAATATCTGAATAAGATTCTGGACCCCATAGCATTCTTCGTCCTGCAGAAACATGAACACTAGCCCATCGCCACCATTCCACACGAGTAGACAGCCTATCATCATCATCTCTTTTCCTTTATTCTACTTAAATTTGTATGCATAATATACAGATTTCTGAACCTTTGTTGTAAGATCTAGAAGTTATCTTTGAATAAGATGTGCCGGGTACTGTTTCCTCCTCTCGGTATCTGACTTTAGACTTCAGTCTATCATTGGATTTGAGGGAGGTTTTAATGAGGCCCTTTTACCTTTCAAAAAAAATATACAGATTTCCAGCTCCTCTATAAAATTAAGAGGGTTTTTTTGTTAAAAACAACTGATGCAAGTGAAAGCTTACCACAATCATTTTCCAGCAAAACAAACACAACCCCAAATTTTCCCAGAGAGAAAAAAGCCATTTCTCTTTATGTACGCCCCTCCCCCCAACAACACAAACCAAGATACAAAATAGTGTAGACTCTATTCTATTCTCCTTTTCTACTCCCAAAATGTTTTTTTGCCTTCTTCCCATTTTTTTTATTCATTTACACATGTAAGACTTCTTAATCCTTCCACAAAGTCACCTCCACAAAACAAAATTTTGCAAAACATAGGGGAAACAGCTTCTGGAAACTATTATCTCGGCTTTGCTTGCAACCCGAGTGACCATAATGGTTGGACAAGCCTTTGAGTTGACGGACTACCTAGTAACATTGCCTGAGATCGAGTAAGCATCTCAACCATTGATGGAGTTAGATAAGCATGAATCAGACTTGAACCATCAGTGGAGTCGCCTCTTGCAGTTACTCTTTGCCACGAGTGTGAGCTCAGTCCTGAGAGGATATATGCTCTCCCGGATGCCTCGTACACGTTCCTGCTTGCCATCCTTTCTTGCATCTCCTTGAGTTCAGCATCCAATGCAACACAAAGTCGGTCATTAGATTGAGCCGAGACAGTCTCGGACAACACGCTTCTACAGTTTTCAAGTATTGAAACAGCACTTGCTAGATCCCCCCGTTCAGCCGTTGTTCTTGCCTCCGCCATTGCCTCAGCTGCTCGGAACCTGTTGCGTTGCCTGTCTACTTCAATCGAAACGACTTCCTGCCCAGCTACTTCAGGTCTTTGAATTGTAACAACGTCACTCTCCAAAGTAGTCATTTCTTTAGTCAAGGGATCCCTATAAATACATTTCACCTTTAGCAACGATGTTCCACATTCGGAAGACTCGGCTGGTACTTTAACCGGCACCAAAAAATCCCTCTCTTCATCAGCATAGAGATCTCCAACCTCGATAAATCCAGTCTTTCCATCAGATGTCACACGGCTCGGGTAACTGCCTGCTTTAAATGGACCAAGGCTGAGACTTGGATTCATGCACTCCACCCCCACTTGCAGTTCTTGAACAACAACACTTAAAAGACCACCGATGCATTGCGCAAATGCATCCTGGATTACCACTTCGTTTTCGATAAAAGAAAATGTCCCGCCAGAGATCTCTGAAATCGAGTGCATTGACGAAGCATCATGATCGGCACCAAAACCGAATGCATGCACTGGAACATGGAATCCCGTGTTGTCACTCCCATGCATAGACAGAGGGACGAGCAGCTGGTAATTCGGCTGAGACTTGTTTGCACCAGCACCAGTGACAGTATAAGTATCCTGCCCATCTGACAAAAGTATTATGCTGGCAACCGGATTCTTTTCCCTCCGATCTTCCATTACCTTGGCACCTTTCCTCAGGCCTTCAGCTATGTTGGTACCACCATTTGCAACCAGAGAGTTGACAGCATGAAGTGCCTGCTGCCGTCCTACGTCAGACATTCGACGAAGGGGGAAGAGGCGGCGAGCTGTTGAAGAGAAGGCAATGACCGAAAGTCTGTCATTGGAGCTGAGGTTTTGAATTACAAACCTCATTGCCCGTTTTAGCAATGCAAGCTTGGTGCCAGCCATGCTACCACTGATATCAAGCACGGTGACTAGGTCAAGAGGAGCACGGGGATTTCGATAAAGTTGTGGCAAGCTGCTAGCATGATTTCTGTTTGGATTTTGATTTGCAGCTGAGGCAGCAGCTTTAAGATGAACAAGAACGGTGAAATCATCATAAGAACTGGACCTTGGTGCCGCTGAAACCTCAGGGTATGTTTTGATCTCTATTGTTCTAACAGATGAGATATCTGAGGCATTCATACTCTCAGCAACCATGGGTAGGTGATCCAACGATTCATCATCATTGAAAACGCCTGGTTCAGGAGCCTGAAATAATGGTACAACATGTCGGCGACTTAAATCTCTAAGAGGTGGAGGTAACCGGCGGACTACGGTCATCAAAGCATCATTTTGCGGCCAACCTGCAGGATTGGTTGCAAGCCTGCCAAGGGGAGGATCCAAAAGAGGGCTCTGCAAGGGGATTTCTTTCCATTTTGCTCTACAGACCGGACAAATTTGATTACCATGCTTCACGTTCGAAGCAACGCAATGGAAGTGGAACGAATGAGAGCACTCTGCCGTGAAAATAGCATGCCCACCTCCTTGTGTCATCTTGGTCAAACATATCGAACATGTTTTCTGAAACAAAATATAACAAACAAAATTAGCATCCAAAGCCAAGCTCATATATTCTTAAACACCCACATGAGTTCAAGAGTAAAAGAAAATAACTCATAGAATAAATCCCATAATGTATCGGTTAGAAAAAGATAGCATTGATAATTATAGCTGCAAAAACACTCGACTGTGCCACTATACAAACACTAGGAAAGCAATGAAAGAAATTAGGTATGATCCAGAAAGTAAAAGATAAACCACTACTCATCACAATCTTCTTATCAATCTAAAAACTACGCCCCTCAAACTCGGTTGTGATTGTAGGACAATATATGTAAGGCTGGAAAGGCGATCGAATTGAGTAAAAAAATTTTGAGTTATTCGAGTTTGCAAGTCTTATTTTACGATTCAAGCTTTATTTGAAATTTTTTTGAATCGAGTCGAGTTTTCGAGTTTCAGTACAATTTTTTTAATCAAAGAGTTTCTATACAAATTTAATTGTACATATATATTTGTTCATATATATTTATATATACATAAGCATAGAGTTGCACGTATATATTTCTATATGCATATAGTTAGGGTTGGGCGGTGCACTTATTGATTCTAATTTTAACGGCTCTCTATATGCATATACGATATACATATATTCTTTTTATATTTTCACATGTGATATACATAATATATCATGCAGAATTGACAGACTCGACTCAAATATGAAAACTGATCAACTAGTTACTAAAATTTTCAAATTATTCGAATTTCTATTTCATAACTCTTTATTTGAAATTTTTTCGAGTCGAGTCAAAATGAGTCGGTTTTTTTCGCCTTGAGTCGAGTCGAATAATTCGGTTTTTTCGAGTCGAGTTTTGACCACCCCTAAATATATACTCCAATTTTTCCACAGATTTCATGTATTTAGAGAGCCCTTGATCATATTCTCATACCATATCCGGATAAGTCTAGGACACTATACTTCAAGAAAATGATGAGTTGGAACAACATAGGCTAAAAGGAAACAGTGACAAATTACTGGGAATAATCAGGTTTAGGTGTGAATGAATTTCACTTTGGGCCAGACCTAAAAGTAGCACAAAACAAAAGGGGACACAAATTAATTAGGGGGAGCAATTAATCAGCCAAGCAAAGCTAAAAAGAAGTCAATGTTAGGTATCCAACAAATAAAGGGAGTATAAGGGAAATAAAGCTAAGAATCAAAGAAGTAACTTTTGAGAAATAATCAAGCAACTATTCATTAATACAGATGAATCCAGGGAAAAATTGAAAGCCGCTTTCACGATGAAAAAAGGAAATCAAGTTATGCTTTTAGGGTTCTTTCTTTTTTTATACTACTTTGATGACATTGTGTGCTAGAAAGGTTGCAATTTTAACAGTCAAAATATGAGGCCATCAAGCAAAAGCTGCTTTTTCCTTTGTCACAAGGAGGAAAAGGAAAGGTAAAAGTGACCCCGAAAGGGATTTATGCATTAATCATGGAAAAAATCCAAAGTTCAACTAGTTAGATCAATAAACCAAGTTGATCATCAATAAATGTTAAAATATGACCAGAACAGTTGGACCACACTGCAATCCTTTAAATTATTGAATTAGACATTTTCCTAAACACCATCAGGAAAAAAGGTGTACCAGCTGGATAAACATGAAAATATGTTTTCCGATCAAACGAGAAAAGGTTTTAACAAAGTTGATGCAATTGCATAAGCAGCCAATAAAAACAGAGACACGGAACAGGCATTCACACCAAAAACACAACAAAAATCATGAAGATAACATTGAGAAATTTCAGAGGCTTTCACCCCTATCGCTTTCAAAGGGAAAACGCATTAAGATAACCTCTAAACATGATTGGTGCGGCATTAGAAACAGATAGGTTTTCATCCAGAAACATATAAACAGAGAATTTTTTAATATTATACTACGGTAGAGATTTTTATTATTCGACTAGAAATATCAGCATCATCAGCCTCAATAATTAACATATTACACTATTACTAAGAACAATGACAAATACATACCATTCACGGTCCATGGTATCCTAGTTATCTGCCTTTAGCTTTCTATTTTCTCAAATAAATACAAAACCAAATGCCAAAAACTACTTCACCTTTTTCTTACCAACCAAGTTATTTTCTGAGGACCAAACTGAAACAACTGTAACCCTTCAAACTTATAAACCATTAGAATTTAGAAGCCAAACAATAGAAAGCCTAATAACCCCAAAACTTCATTTTCCCAGCAACAAATAAGACAGGCTAAAAGGTCCAAAACACTCCAAACACATAAAACTAACAAAATCCAAATCCGATTTTTTTTTTTTATATCTCCTTCATCCCTCCTCCCCACAATTTATAACAAACAATCAAACACCAAAAAGGGGAAAAGATGCAAGAAACCAATCAACCTACAACTTGGTATAGGAAATTCCTTCCAATATCTTTTTTTTTCTCCTCCGTTCTCACCAACCAAAGCAAAAACAACAAACAATCCAAATAAGAAAAAAAAATACTAAAGTTTTAATTCCTACAGCAAATTCTCATTTATCACTAGCAAAGACAAAGCATAGCTCAAACAGCTAAAAGAACATTGAGAAAACATGGAACCAAACCTTGGATGATTTGCTTGAACTTCTAGACAAACTTCTAGGCAACCTTAACCCATGAGTAGAAGGCAAAGGAGTCATTGGCCTAGAAGCTGACACACTTGCTGAGTTTGGAGATAATAAAGCAGCGTCAGATAGCCTTTCACTAGAAGGAAGTGAACAGTAATCATCATCATCTGAAGTTCTAGGTAAATAAGCACAAAGATTCAAACCCAAAGCCAGCTTCGCTTTTCTCCACTTACTACCCATTTTGACTTAAAATAAAGTGTCCTGAACTTAGAAAACAAAAAACCCAAAGCTAAAAACTGGATCTTGAAGTTGATTCCAATGTCAAGTTGCTATCTTTCACAGAGCTTCTCTTTAGGAATGGGAAAGAAAGAGAGAGAAAGAGAAAGGGTCTTCAAAGAAAAAGTGGAAATGGAACACAAAAACCAAGAGAAACAAATATGTAATGAGAAGCTAGAGGTAGAGAGGTTTAATGGAGTTTTTGGTTTAAACTTCATATAAAGCTGTAGTTTTTTCAGAGGCTGAAATGTCAAAGCCAGGATTACCCGTTTGCTTGTGGGTGGTGTTGGCCGACGTTGAAGAGTGAGAGATGAGGGGGTTGAGTTTGTGGGATTTATTGAGATTTGACAATTGTTTGACCTTTGTTATTGATGATATTGCGACAAGCGAAAAAGCACGTTTGCTTGAATAGTAAAAAGCTAACTTTTTTTACAAGCTTTCTATCATCCCCGGAAGTTAAATGTTGTGGTTTGATCATCAAATGTAAAAATAATTTTTAGAGTGTGTTTATTTAATAGGATATAAGATTATTTTATAAGAAAATATTATGTATTTGTGTTGGAAAATTTATTTTTTATAAGTAATTTTATTTAAGATTTAGAAATTTAATTTAAAGTTTATGAGTTTAAATTTTAAGGTTTTGAATTTATGATTTAATGTTAGAATTTAGGGTTTAAGGAGTTAGGATTTAGGATTTTGTGGTTTAGGATTAAGGATTTAGATTTTATATTGTGGAGCTAAAATAGACATGTTTGTATAAAAAATTTATACTACTTGTGCATATAATATTAGTCTTTAACTTATTTGGCAGGATATGTTTGATAGGAAGACTAAAGGAGTATAAGAAAATAAATTTCATCATTTATATGAACATCATTAAATAATTTTGACGAAAAAACTGGAATTGACATTTTTATTTATCATAGTTTTAACATCAAATGATGTTTAGCTGACAATTTAAATATTTTTTTGTTGAATCCAACATTATTTTAGTGAAAAAGCTGATGATGTTCATCATAGGAGACTCGGGTTCAATTATTTTGTTTGCAAGGTATATGTATTATCAAAGTGTTAAGAATATGCAGTACAAGATACTACCTTGTAATCACATTTAGACTATTATAAAACTATTTTTTGTTAGAATTATTTGATGATGCTAGTATAAATGACTTAATTTATTAATAATAAAATTTAAATAATATTATTTAATTTCAATTAAATATTTGTGATCTAAATAAAAGGTTAATGTTAAATTCAATGATTTAAATCCTAAATTACCTCAATAATTTCTTATAAAACTAAACTCGGTAATTCAATAATTCTTAACATGTAATTGTCAAAAAAATAACTCGTAACATGTAAAATACATTTATTCATTTATTTAACATAAAACACAATGAAAACTATGTTAAAAAAATAAAATAAAAAACAATGGAAACTGTTCATTCAACCATTAAAAACCAAACATAAAATTGAATCGAAATGAGACTTCAACCTCAACACATTAATTTTACAAGATTTATTTGACAATTTGGTTAAATATAAGTAGAAACATTTATTTTTCTCATTCAATTTAAGCATGTGAACAGAATATATATTCTGATATGATATTCATATGGAGACTGACATTGTGATTGCCAATGCAAAATCTCACGAGGTCATTGCCCTCTTTCCAAAAGACATGTCTAATAGGATGTAGAGCGTCACCGTATTTATATCCCTAGACCTCCTTTTTCCTTTCTGATGTGGAATTAATGACCCTACCTCTTCTCAAGCGTGACATTCTCCCACCACTCAACTTCGTGACGTCCTCATCACGAGCTTCCGCTCTCGTGATGGGACACCTTGTCACGGTTGTCCACTCTGCCTACCCCACTCATGGGCGCTCGGCGTGAAATCGGGCAGTCAAAGGATCGCTCTGATACCACTTGTCACAGGGCCATTACCCTCTTCCCAAAAGACATGTCTAATAGGATATGCAGCGCCACCGTATTTATATCTCTAAACCTCCCTTTTCCTTTCCGATGTGGGATTAATGACCCTACCTCTTCTCCGACGTGACAAAAACTATCAAACTTTTGTCGGTCAACTTTACCAAATGGCCGAGGCATTGCATCATTCTTAATTTCTAGTATTTTTTCTCAAAATTTCTTACGATAATATATGTTCTGTTTTTAATTTTTAATAAAATTTATGTACATTTTATAAATAAAATTATTTGAATTAAAATATCTTATAAATATATTTTTTATATTAAAACTACTTTTTAAATTCTAAATATACCGAATTTAAACCTATTGTATCAGTATTCTGTGGGTTACTACAGGGAATAGATGATGACATCCAACATTGTTATTGATGGCCAGTTGTGTATAACGTAATCCTCTTATTTTGACTATTAAATAATGGTCACCAAACTTTTAGGGCACTTTCATTTTGGTCATCAAAAATTTAAAATTTTTATTGGGGTCACTCAACTTTTATTTCGCTTTTATTTTGGTCTCTCCCGCTACCTTCCGTTAGAAATTGATGACTTGCCTATTAGTTTTTCTTTCCTCTAGGTAAACTACATAAATGGTCATCAAACTTTTAGAGTGTTATCATTTTGGTCATCGAACTTTAAAAACTTTCATTGGGGTCACACATTTTCCACTCCCCCTCCTTCCATCGTTTTATTGCATCCTTTCTCCATTCTCTTTTTTGCTACCTTTATTTAGATGCATTGTTTAATGAATTCGTCATGGATCCATTGTTAGTGTTGGCTTATAGAAAAAAAAGATGAGCATAGATGTTGAAACACGTCGGTCAAGGTTAAAAAAGATAATGAAACTTTCAAAAAAAAGATAATGAAAAAAATACAGGTTGCGATGAAAAATAGAGTAAGAAAATAAAATGTTGGGATGAACAATTAATTGAAAATGACTAAGAGGGGCTGAATTGGCAATTAAAAATTTGATGGAAGCAAAAGAAAAATTGACACAAGAATTTTAGAGTGGTTCAACCTTCTCAATAATGTTGACATCCACTACCTTAGCTATCCATACTAAGGATTTCTCAAATCCACTAGATTTGCTTTCCTTTTATGGCTCAAGGAGATAACCTTACAACTCCCTTAAGGTTTATACCCAAAAACCTTAAGAACACTCTCAAATAGAATTACAAATTTAGCAAACTAAGAAAACCTCACAAAGGCAGAATGTTTGCACAATTTAAGGATCACTCAACCTCAAACACTTGAGTAAAAAAATTACAATAAAAAACTCTCAAATGGGTTTACAAGAATTTAACAAATAAAGCTCAAAGATGTTGGATGTGCGCTTGAATGCTTTAGATTTAATGAATAGTTGTTGAAGAAGCTGTGGAGATTTGATTTTATACCCCCTCAATGATTTCTAGCCGTTTGGGTAGTTAAGATATTGATTATAGCCGTTGGGCTGCGCTTTTTCCGCAATAAATGTTGTCTGAAAACCAAAGGTATCGGTACTTGAGAGCTCGTATCGGTACTTGCCATAAAAAAGTCGTTGCAACAAAGGGGGACCGGTACGCGAAAGGGCGTATCAATACGAAGTGAAAGATTTACAAGGGGTATCGGTACGGTCTGTACAGTATCGATACCGATTTTGCCCACTAGAATCCTTGAAAGTTTTGGTTGAAAAACCGTATCAATACGCCTAAAAGGGTATCGGTACGCATAACCGTTTTTCAAAATTTATGGTTCAAATAAACTAACAAGGCAACGGTCGAATAATAAATGTAAAGATTTACAAAATCTTTAAACCCCGTATCGGTACGCTAAAGGTCGTACCGATACTCAATTGCAATTTGGTTTCTAGTTTCAAAAAGGCGTACCGATACGCCTGAGGCCGTATTAGTATTTTATAGCCATTACGCATAAATCAGTTTTCCAATAGCGAAAACCGTATCGATATGCCGTGAGTCGTATCGATACTCGGACACCAAATTGGTTAGTTTGAGTACCAAAATACTTAGAAAAAACTTTGAGGATTTAAGTTTTGACTTAGGAAAAGTTTAAGTTCGAATGCCTGTCAATTTAGTGAGTAAATTGAGTACTTTAAAAATTTATTTCTTTTTATAAAATAGTCTTTATTATATTAAAATCAAGTATAATTTAACAATCTCCTTTTTTATTAGATAATTTGGTTAAATATAAGTTGAAACATTATTTTTTCTCATTCGATTTAAGCATGTGAACAGAATATATATTCTGATATGATATTCATATGGAAATTGACATTGTGATTGCCAATGCAAAACTATCAAACTTTTGTCGGTCAACTTTACCAAGTGGGTGAGACATTGCATCATTCTTTCTAGATTTTTTTCTCAAATAATTTTAATATGATCTTACGATAATATATGTTATATTTTTAATTTTGTAATAAAATTTGCGTATATCTTATGAATAAAATTATTTGAATTAAAATATCTTTAAAAAACATCATATTTCTTTTCAATAAATTCTAAATATACCGTATTTAAACCTATTGTATCAGTATTATGTTGAGCTATTTTATCATCAAGTATGATTTTATTTGAATCAAGATAGCTCTAAAAAAACATTATATTTACTTTGGTTTAGTTGTAATGAGCTTGGTTCGATTGGATTTCTCGATATTATTAGGGAGTACTTTTTTCCTCCATTTAAAGTTAGGGTTTTTTAAATGAGACTCTACGATATAGGGAATATAGATTATGACATCCAACATTGTTATTATAAATGGCCAGTTACGTATAATGTAACCCTATCTGTAACACCCTTGACCCGGATGTCACATTTGGGGCCCCCTAAGTCCAAAATCCACATTGATAAAAAAATTTCCTTTTTCAAGCCCGTCATAAATAAGTCCAATAAAAACGTAAGTCAATAAATTAAATATAGTTAAATCCAGATAGTTAAAATAGCATTTACGGAGCTCCATTTACAAACATTAAAGCATTCGACTTTTGATCGAATAATACAAATAAAAGTTACAAAATACATATAGTCCTACGAAATACATAGCCCGTTACATCTAGTATTTGTACTCAACCACTAGAGTCGATGCTGAAATCCAACCTTGATGGTGCTCTTTTACGCTTTTCGAGAACCTACTAACTTGCGAACAGAAACGATTCTGAACGCTGAGCTAACAAGCTCAGTGGATACACTGTCACACAACCATGCTTCATGCAAATCATAAATAAAGCAATGCAACAAGAATGATATCAT
Source organism: Hibiscus mutabilis (assembly GCA_019671005.1). Taxonomy (NCBI): domain Eukaryota; kingdom Viridiplantae; phylum Streptophyta; class Magnoliopsida; order Malvales; family Malvaceae; genus Hibiscus; species Hibiscus mutabilis. Next base: position 68,137,257 of record CM033719.1, on the reverse strand, counting down.
GGCAATATAGCAATGACGCTACTATAACCGCCTAAACACATGGCATTATGAATGTATGATCACGCACACAGCTCATACATGAACCTTACGCACTTACATAGCATCACACAGATAACCTTCAACAACTAAGTGAGGTCCGCATCCATAAAGCATCAGAATCCTACACTTGAGTGAGGTCGGCGTCCACATAGCATCGAGATCCTACACCACGAGTAAGGCTCGCGTCCACATAGTATCGGGATCCTATATCCATGCTCGGGATCTCTCATCAAGCATCTTCGAATGAGGCTCGCATCCACATAGCATCGGGATCCAACATTCAAGAATCTTCAAGGTGTTACAACACACTTTAGGGTATCCAAATCCCAACAACAAGGGATGACTCGATTACCTAGCCTTCCCTCAGCACACAGCAAAGACCCTAATTTACCATACAGTCTCGATTGATCCACCTAAGATCCCTATGGGTTTCTACCTCACACGGTTTACCCAATATTTACCAAGTCATTAGCCGATTATTTCACTTACGGGGTTAAAATCTCCATTTCTCAGTTTTAGTATTCATTTTACACCTTAAAAGACCCCCAAGGCCCTTTGCCTCGAATTATAGAACTCCCGAATGTAAACTCAAATTTCTTGGGCAGAATGCCAAACAAGTACCGATACTCCTATGTGGGTATCGGTACTCCCCTCTAGGTACCGATACTCGGCCATGGGTACCGATACTCATTTTAGGTTCGAAAGATTTGAACCATCAAGCCGTACAGTTACGCCCCACTACGTACCGATACCCTATTATCAGTACTAGAATCACCCTGTACCGATCTACATTCGTATTGGTACACCTACCCACACGTACCGATACTCGAAGCCTCTCATAGGCAATGTAACAGTGCGTATCGATACACCCTTTGTGTACCGGTACGCGGTAGCGTTACTGGAATTTTTGACTAGCAAGGAGTACCGATACACGGGGAGGCGTACCGGTACTCCCCTCACAATCCTTCCCATATTTTACGAAGGCGTACCAATACGCTAAGCCCCGTACCAGTACGTGGGCCCTACTTTTAAGCTCTGGGTTCGGGTTTCACCTAGAAACCCTGTTTAACCCCTATGGTTAAACCCCAAATCATTCCCACAAGTTATGGTGATAGTTTTGGGTGGATTACAACCGATTTCAAGCCATTACAACAACAATCCTAAGATTTGCCATTAACAACAACCCAAGCTACTCTTAGGCCAAAAACACCAAATCATGTTTCAACACTTAATTTTATGATTTCCAGGAAACTATGAGAGTTAGTAGTGTACTAACCTTAGCTTAGCTGATAACACAATGCCTTCCTCCAAGCTTCAAGCTTTCCTCCCTTCTTGAGCCTTGGATGAGCCCCCAACCTCTTTCATTACATGGGGAGATTACAAAACACATTACGTTGCTGGGGGATAAAAAGGGGCCAAAAATATATTATAAACTAAAGATTAGAGCTCTCAAACTCCAATCCCGTCCAAACCCCTCAATCCTTCAATAACTCCATTTTTTCTCCAAACCATACAAACCTTACCTTGAAATGTAGATCCTTTCAAGCTGGTAAAACTTCCCTCAACAAGCCAAACAAGATTCTTACTTCAAACTCTCAAAATCCTACCTTTAGATGGTGTGTTGTGGGAGAGAGAGCAAATGGAAAGAAGAAGATAAAGACTTTAAGACATGATGATCTCATTTTCTGCACAAGTGCAGAAAATAACCTTACTTCCCCCCTCTCACTCTTTCATTTAGGTATTTACCATGATACCCTTCTATCTCTCTCCAACAATCCAACCACCACTTGATTCCAACACCCAAGCTAGCCCAAAAGGCTCTTAAAAGCCCAAGAACACGTTTCAAACACGAGGCCTATGCCTCGATCAAACTCGACCCTCGAATTTCTAGAATTCGGGTCGTTACAACTCTTCACTCCTAAAATAAAATTTTATCCTCGAAATTTACCTAATGGGAACAAATGCGGGTAAAGAATTCTCATGTCGTCCTCGACTTTCCATGTTGCTTCCTCGACCCCGTGGTTTATCCATAACATTTTCACCAAAGGTATACATTTGTTGCGAAGCTCTTTAACTCCTGTGTCAAGGACTCCAACCGGAATTTCCTCATATGTCAAGTCGACATTTACCTCAATTTCTTCAAGTGGAACAATATGTGAAGGATCGAAACGATAACGCCTCAACATAGATACATGAAAAACATCGTAGATACGAGCCAACTCCGAGGGTAAGGCTAATCGATAAGCCACTGGTCATACTCTCTCAAGAATTTCATAAGGCCTGATGTACCTTGGGCTTAACTTCCCCTTGCGTCCAAAACGAATGATTTCTTTCAACAGAGATACCGTGAGAAACATTTTCTCATCGACATCATACTCAATATTTTTTGCGTTTTTGATCCGCGTAGGCCTTTTGACGGTCAAAAGCTATTTGCAACATTTCCTTGATGATCTAAACTTTCTCCTCGGTTTGGCTAACCAAATCGGATCCCACGATCCTCCTCTCATTGAGATCAGTCCAACACAAGGGTGTCCTACATTTACGCCCATATAAAGCCTCAAAAAGGGCCATCTTTATGCTCAACTGGTAACTATTGTTGTATGCAAACTCTACAAGCGGTAACTGGTCCTCCCAACTCTTTGCAAAATCCACAATGCAACACCTGAGCATATCCTCAAGGATCTGAATGCCACGCTCAGACTGACTATTGGTCTGAGGGTGAAAAGCTGTACTGAAATGTAGCTTAGTGTCCAAGGCGCTATGTATCTTCTTCCATAGCCTAGTTATGAAACGTGGGTCTCTATCGGAGATGATCGATAATGGCACGCAGTGCAACCTTAATATCTCCTTTATATACAATTGAGCCAACCTCTCCAAGGTAAAATCCATTCGTACTGGCAAGAAATAAGCAGACTTGGCCAAACGATCCACAATAATCCAAATGGCATCATGCTTCTTTTGGGTCATTGGTAACCCGGTGACAAAATTTATGGTAATCTGGTCCCACTTCTATTGTGGAATCTGAATAGGCTAAAGCAAACCTGATGTCTCGCCTTTACTTGCTGACAAGCTAAGCACCTTGTCACGAATTCAGAGACATCTCTTTTCATACTTGGCCACCAATAAAAAGGACGAAGATCTTGATACATTTTGTTGCTTCCCGGATGTACCGTAAAAGGACTACGGTGTGCCTCTCTTAAAATGTGGTCTCTTAAATCTTCCAAGGTCGGAACACACATCCTCCTTGAAGTACAAGTACCCACTATCTCGTACCTAAAATTCTGAAGCTTCACCCTTCTGGACCGCTTCAATCTGTGCTACTAATTCTTCATCCAAAGCTTGAGTCATCTTTATCTCTTGTGCCAACGTTGGTTCTATCCGAAGTTCAGCTAGAAGACCTCCATCCTCGATCATCTTCAAACGGGCAAACATAGCTCTCAAGTCTGACATAGATTTCCTACTTAAGGTGTTAGCCACAATATTCGCCTTGCCATGGTCATATTCTATGATGCAATCACAGTCCTTCAACAATTCAATCCACCTTCGTTGCCTCAAGTTCAACTCCTTTTGTGTAAGCAGGTACTTCAAACTCTTATGATCCATGTAAATATAACACTTCTCCCTATAGAAATAGTGCCTCCAAATCTTTAATGCAAAGATGACTGCCGCAAGCTCCAAATCATGGGTATGATAATTCTGTTCGTACGGTTTAAGCTGTCTCGAAGCATAAGCAACCACGTTACCTTCTTGCATAAGGACACAACCAAGCCCATTCAAAGACGTGTCACTAAACACAACATACTCTTTTCCGAGCTCGAGTTGGGTTAAAATCGGAGCCTCAGTGAGATAAGCTTTTAGTTGCTCAAAATTTCGCTGTCTTGTCTCATTCCATTCAAAAGGGACCCTTTTTGCAACAACTTGGTCAACGGTGAAGCGATGACAGAGAAACCTTTAACAAACCGCTTATAATACCCGACAAGTCCTAGGAAACTACGGACTTTCGAAACATTTCGTGGAGGTCTCCACTACAGCCTGGATCTTCTGAGGGTCCACGTGGATCCCGTCTACAACAACAATGTGACTAAGAAATGCCACTTCTGAAAGCCAAAATTCGCACTTGCTGAACTTAGCGAAAAGACGTCTATCTCGGAGGGTCTGCAAAACTACACGTAGATGGTAGTCATGCTCTTCTTCAGAACGCGAATACACCAAGATGTCATCGATAAAAATCACAACAAACTGATCTAGGTACGGTTGGAAAATTCAATTCACCAGGTCCATGAATGTTGTTGGTGCATAGGTAAGCCCAAACGACATTACCAAGAACTCATAGTGTCCGTACCGCGTCCTGAAAGCCGTTTTCTGGACATCTTCATCCACCACCTTCAACTGATAGTACCCTGACCTTAGGTCTATCTTAGAAAACACACGAGCACCTCTCAACTGGTCGAACAAATTATCAATCCTCGAAAGGGGTAATGATTCTTTATCGTTACCTTATTAAGCTGCCGATAATCAATACATATCCTCATAGACCCATCTTTCTTCTTGACAAAAAAGATCGGTTCTCCCCAAGGTGAGACACTTGGTCGGATAAAGCCTCTCTCTAGCAACTCTTGAATTTGCTTCTTTAACTCTTTCATTTCTGTGGGTGCCATCCGATACGGTGCGATGGATACTGGTGCAGTACCTGGTATTACATCAATTCAAAACTCTAATTCACCGTCAGGTGTTAGCCGAGGTAACTCCTCCGAAAACACATTGATAAACTCATTAACTGTCCAAAGATTTTTAAGCATGGGACCCTCAACCCTTGCATCCACCACATGGGCCAAAAAGGCTTCACAACCTTGTTGCAACATCCTCTAAGTTGACAAAGCCGATACCACACTAGCTAGACACGAATTTCTTTCACCTTGCACAATCAGCTTGGAACCATCTGCAACACGAAGCTTCAAACTCTTTGCTCTACACCCTAAACTAGCATCATGCTCAAAGAGCCAATCCATCCCCAATGGCATCGAACTCTTGAAACGGTAAAACCATTAAATCTGCTAAAAATAACAACTCCTAAACCTCGATCGAGCATCTTCGATACACCTTATCTACCAACACATCATGTCCCAAGGGACTAGTCACACGAACTCCTACCTCTAGATTCTCGGCAGGAATACCCATCTGCTGAGATATCCTACTACAAATGTAGGAGTGGGTAGACCCCGAATCTACAAGAGCAATAATAGGGACCGAAAATAAGGTGAATGTACCTGAGATAACATCTGTAGCTATGTAATCCTCCTGAGCCTTGACCGCATACTGCCTAGCTGGTGCTCTCAAGGTAGACTGGAAGGTGCCTCCCGATACATGGCTCGCTCCTCTCCGAGTAAGACCTCGACCTCTCTGGGATGGATATACAATCCTCTGAACCTGATCTGAAGGTCGTAACAGCCACTGGACAGTCCCTTACAAAGTGACCTGGTAACCCATATTGGTAATAGACTCTTGCTGCTCCCCAACACTCACATCTATGTTTGCGTCCATACTTATTGCAAACTGGTGCGCTCGCACTCATCTGTGAACCTTCCGGGCTCATCATGGATGAAGAAGATGGCCTTCTACGGCCAGCTGACTCAGATCTTTAGTCTGACCTTGAATTTCGATTCGATGCTCCTTTATTATAATTCTACCAATTTCTGCTTCTCCTCGAGAAAGCTTGCGAGTTGTTGTTGGAGGAGTTCTGGGTCCTCCCACCCGAACTCCCTTGCTCACCAGACGAGCCATATGTTAAGCCTTGCACTTGCTCAAGAGACTTGGCACTCGAAGTCAACTTCGAGAACACCTTTGGTGGTACAGCAGTTAGGTAAGCCTGGATTTCCTTCCTCAAACCCTTCAATAACCTCTTGCACCTCATCTTTTCGGTGGCAACCAATTCAGGGGCATACCTACTCAACTGAAGAAACTCTTGCTCATATTCGAATACTGACCAATTTTCCTACACAAGATGATTAAACCGATCTCTTAAGGTATCGATGTGGGCCTCGCCCACATACTTCTTCTCGAACTCTTCGAGAAAATTATCCCAAGATGGTCAATTGGGGTGCCACGCAAGCTCTACCGTTTCCCACCATTCTCTTGCATTGCCCTTCAACAGGGACAAAACACATGACAACTTGTCCTATGATCTCAACCTCATATGCGTCATGATCCAACGTGTATCTTGCAACCACCATTCCACCTGTACCGGGTTATCCCGCACTGATCCATAAAAATTCGTAGCGCCTTGCCTTCTCACCCTTTCAACAGGTGTCTTATGAGGGGTAGCAGATGCCCTTGGTATCGCCCTCACGATCCGATGCAACGCCCGATTCAGATATGAGAAGTAGTTGACTCCCCGGTCAACTGTGTCCTTCGACATGTCCTCTGTGCCAAGGACATATTCCTCGTTGTAACTTCTTTCCCTGGAGCCCAAACTTTCCTCATTGATTCTTGCCCTCCTTGGCATGATTCTATTCTGCACAACAATAAACAAGGTCACACCATCGAATTTCAGCTTTAAAACAAGTACAACTTCGAATCATGGGCATGTATTCGCTAAACACCAATACACTCCTCTAAACTCCCCATGAGACGTCCTAGAACCGACTAAACCTAAGCTCTGATACCACTAAATGTAACACCCTTGACCCGGATGCCACATTTGGGCCCTAAGCCCAAAATCCACATTGATAAAAAAATTCCTTTTTCAAGCTCGTCACAAATAAGTCCAATAAAAACGTAAGTCCATACATTAAATATAGTTAAATCCATATAGTTAAAATAACATTTACGGAGCTCTATTTACAAACATTAAAAGATTTGACTTTTGACAGAATAATACAAATAAGAGTTACTACTTCTGTCCCATTGAAAATGTCCAGTATTGACTTTTTTTAAGTCAAACTTTTTAAACTTTGACTATTTATTACGTTAAATGTATTATTGGTAAAAATATGAAAAAATATGTTTTAAAAACCTTATATCAAGTAGTTTAAAAATATATATTTTATAAAATTTAATTAATTCAAATATTTAAAATAATTATGTCAAAGTTTAAAAAAATTGACTTTTTAAAAGTCAATACTGGACAAAATTGGTGGGACAGAGGGAGTACAAAATACATAAGGGTCTTACGAAATACATAGCCCATTACATCTAGTATTTGTACTCAACCACTAGAGTCGATACTGAAATCCAACTTTAATGGTGCTCATTTACGCTTCTCCAGAACCTACTAACCTGCGAACGGAAACAACGATTCCGAACGATGAGCTAACAAGCTCAGTGGATACACCGCTACTCAACCATGCTTCATGCAAATAAAAAATAAAGCAATGCAACAAGAATGATATCTTGGCAATATAGCAATGGCGCTACTATAACCGCCTAAACACATGGTAATATGAATGTATGATCACACACACAGCTCATACAGGAACCTTACGAACTTACATAGCATCAAAAAGTATCGGAATCCTACACTTGAGTGAGACTCGCGTCCACATAGCATCAAGATCCTATACTCAAGGGGATGAAGCCCACGTCCACATAGCATCGGGATCCTACATCCATGCTCGGGATCTCTCATCAAGCATCTTCGAATGAGGCCCACGTCCACATAGCATCGGGATCTAACATTTGGGAATCTTCAAGGTGTTGCAACACATTTTAGGGTATCCAAATCCCAACAACAAGGGATAACTCGATTACCTAGGCGTCCCTCAGCACACAACAAAGACCCTAATTTACCACACAGTCTTGATTGATCCACCTAGGATCCCTATGGGTTTCTACCTCACATGGTTTACCCAATATTTACCAAGTCATTAGCCGATTATTTCACTTATGGGGTTAAAATCTCAATTTCTCAGTCTTAGTATTCATTTTAAACATTAAAAGACCCCCAAGGCCCTTTGCCTCGAATTATAGAACCCCCGAATGTAAATTCGAATTTCTTAGGCAGAATGCCCAACGAGTACCGATACTTCTATGTGGGTATTGGTACTCCCCTCTAGGTACCAATACTCGGCCATGGGTACCAATACTCATTTTAGGTTCGAAAGATTTGAACCATAGAGCCGTACCGATACCCCTTTATCGGTACTAAGATCGCCCTGTACAGATCCACATTCGTATCGATACACCTACCCACGCGTACCGATACTCGAAGCCTCTCATAGGCAATGTAACAGTGCGTATCGATACACCCCTTGTGTACCAGTACGCGGTAGCATTACTAGAATTTTTGACTTGCAAGGGGTACTGATACATGAGGAGGCGTACCGGTACTCCCCTCACAATCTTTCCCATATTTTACGAAGGCGTACCGATACGCTAAGCCCCGTACCGGTACGTGAGCCCCACTTTCGAGCTATAGGTCTGGGTTTCACCTAGAAACCCTATTTAACCCCCATAGTTAAACCCCAAATCATTCCCACAAGTTATGGTGATAGTTTTGGGTGGATTAAAACCGATTTCAAACCATTACAACAACAATCCTAAGATTTGCCATTAACAACCACTCAAGCTACTCTTAGGCCAAAAACACCAAATCATGTTTCAACACTTAATTTTATGATTTCCAGGAAACTATGAGAGTTAGTAGTGTACTAACCTTAGCTTAGCTGATAACACAATGCCTTCTTCCAAGCTTCAAGCTTTCCTCCCTTCTTGAGCCTTGGATGAGCTCCCAACCTCTTTCACTACATGGGGAGATTACAAAACACATTACCACGTTGTTGGGGGATAAAATGGGCCAAAAACATATTCTAAACTAAAGATTAGAGCTCTCAAACTCTAATCCCGTCCAAACCACTCAATCCTTCAACAACTCCATTCTTTCTCCAAACCATACAAATCTTACCTTGAAATGTAGATCCTTTCAAGCTGGAAAAACTTCCCTCAACAAGCCAAACGAGATTCTTACTTCAAACTCTCAAAATCCTACATTTAGATGGTGTGTTGTGGGAGAGAGAGCAAATGGAAAGAAGAAGATGAAGAATTTAAGACATGATGATCTCATTTTCTGCACAAGTGCAGAAAATAACCTTACTTCCCCCTCTCACTCTTCCATTTAGGTATTTACCATGATACCCTTCCATCTCTCTTCAACCCAATCCAACCACCACTTGAGCCCAACACCCAAGCTAGCCCAAAAGGCTCCTAAAAGCCCAAGAACACGTTTCAAACATGAGGCTCATGCCCCAATCAAACCCGACCCTCGAATTTATGGAATCCGGGCCGTTACACTATCAACTTCAATCTCTTATTTTGACTATTAAATAATCTTTTTACACCCCCATTAAGTTGTTTTGAAGAGAGAAAATAAAATAAAGTTGTAATATTTTTAACTTTGTTGCAATGGAATATATTTTTGAACATTCAATTTATGATAAAATGTTTATATTACTCAATCATATCTTTGTTTATCAATCAAAAGATATCGATGTTTTTAATTTCACATTTTTATATATTATACTAACAACAATGATATCTAAATCAAACTCAACAAGTAAATATTTAATTTACAATCTCTCTCTCTATACATAATATGCATAGTTTGGTTGGATGCATTATTCTTCCTTTTTATATAGTATAATAATGCAATATTTGATCTTTAAGCTTTCCTTGTACTTTTTTTGGGGGTGGGGTGGGGTGGGGAATAAGTATGATTTTACTTTTTTACATTTTACTTTTATTGGAACATTTTAAGAATTAAAAAGAGCAAAATTTCGTGTTTATAGTTTTTTTTAAATCAATTTTAATTATTATATTATATTAAATTATAAGTTAGTTAACATCACGAGTTAAATAAATATTAGTATAATAGTATTTTTATCTTTTTGTAAATTTTATAATCCGTAAACAAAATAACGTAAAACTAGTGTTTAAAATACAGTTTTAGTTTAGTAGTGTAATATTTTATATTCTCAAATGTTACGGTTCGAACCTACATAAGGCGGAGACAACGACATAACTCAACCTCATTTGTTGCCTGTTGGGGCATTAAAAAGATCATGGATGATGGATGGTATATATGTGATGAATGGTTGTTTTTGGCCTTTGAGCATTTTGGCAATGGTGGCATTAAGTCAAAAGGGAGAAACAATGGGGGGCAATGTAATGACTAATGATGGTAAATAATGATGTATTTTCGACATGACATGATTACATGTGACCACACACGTGCACATTCATTTGAGTTGAGTTATAACCTAACCCTAGCCCAATAAATTTACAAGAACGTTCAACTTTCCCACGTCCAAATGCCCTCAAAACAATACCTAAATAGTATCAATCAATTTATATTTATAAACTTTGATTAATTAAATTCTTAATATACATAAAATTTGGGATTATTTCTGAGATAATGTTGTAGACATTTTTATTTTATCAAATGGAGTGATTAAATTTTTATTTCACGAAACGAGATTGTTTCAACAGTATATAGGAGAAGTCATTAAAAAATCTTTACGAGTTCTTTAAAATTTTTGCCTAAAGTCGTCAGGAAGATAAGACGATTTTTCTTTTCATGCATACGTGACAGAAAAAATAGCATGAAATTAGTGTACTTTTCAAACGACTTCCGGAAATTAGTATGAAGAAAGGTCCACTTTCAACTTCACTGTAACAATCACTCTAAATTGTAATACAAGGAAGGAAAAAAATTTGATACACAGGTTGTGTAAACTTTAGTTTATATGTGTCTTTTGTTTTAGGGGTTAGAGTTTTAGTTTAGGGTTTAAAGTTTAGGGGTTTATGTTGTAAAGTTTATATTTAGGGTATATGGTTTAAAGTTTAGGGTTTAGTTTTTAGGGTTAAGGTTAGGAATTTAAAATTTGGGTTTTATAGTGTAAGTATACATGCTTGTGCAAAATTAATTTTATACATCATTTATATTAAAATTTTACCCCATAAAAAATCCAAAATTATAAAATAAAAAACTCAACAATATTATTACTGTAATATAATAGGTTCAACGTATTGTTTTTTTCCAAGAACACCATGGTTTCAGTCATTCCTCGGTTTCACTAATTAAAAAAGACGGTTGGAATTGTTAATAGCAATGTTGTTATTGTTCATTACAAAACTTTGGTGGATGAACTCTAATCTCCTCGACAACTGGTATTCAATGGTCAAAACTTTTGACACGTGTACATCCAAATTCCAATCCTGCCTTTTTTTTTATTTGTGCAGCTTGCGTAAAAATAATTCTCCATATTTTGGATTTAGAGGAGTGAAAGAAGATCGATCAGAGTTGAGCGCATTGATAAGACATATTACACTTAAGAGGATGACATAAATTTAAATTTTAAAGATGATATTGTTGAAAATAACAGCTTCGTACTCTGAACATAAATCGTAAAACGGACATACATATTATAAAAAAAACGGAAGAAGAATTTCTCCTAAAACTTTCCATCGATTTCACAGTCATTGGTGTTCATATTTGTACAAAGCGTATGTACCACAAATCTTCAGTGTTTGAGAAGGAAAAAACTAAAATATTTTTTATTTAAAAATATTTTGATACACATATTAAAATTTACATAAGTATATGTTAATGTTGAGATCAGGGATGCAAGGTTGAGGATTTTAGGTATGGACAAATCTATATGATGTCTTGTGGGCTATGTTCCCAAAGAATTTTTTTTCTTATTTAGTCTCTTAATTTTTAATTCATTTGAATTTTATCTCTCTCATTTTTATGTTTAATTATATATTGTCCCCTGATTTTAGGGGTCAGAGATTTATACATTAAATTTTATAGTTTAAATAGAAAAAATGTGTATTTTTTTTTACAAAACTTATGTATCAAAATATAACTCTTTTTATCAACAAATGTTGAGTACAATGACAATACATACCGTTTTCTTAAGGAGAGAACCTGATTTGACCATAAAATAGATATGTATTTTACCAAATAATTCAACTTTTTTATTTAAGTTATTTTTAATATAAATGTTGTCTAGACTTTATTTTATGTTTAAACCCTACTATTTAAAAAATAAAATTTTAAATTTTAAACACATAAACTTTAACCTCTCAATAAACCTTTTAACTTTAAAACTGACAAATCTTTATAAACTAATTTCCACCCTTTGTATATCAAAATACTTTTTATTTATTAAATAATAATTTAATTCAATTTGACTTACTTAACATTTATCATAATTAATTTATAATTATAGCATACTCCATAAAGTAAAATAATATGCCCCTGACAACATGGGTACTTGTTATCTCCTCGTAGAAAATATAAAAATAAACTATTAAAAAATTAATATTTAAGATTAAATACTTAATAGATTTATGTTAATTTTAAAATTAAACGAATTAATTTTTTATTATCTAATCATGACTCCTTCCTGTATATAAAAATAAAATTAGTATCCTCAATCACACAAACTATGTAGATGGGGTATTAAGATTGTGAATGATTAAGGCAATTGAGTGGAGTTCTCTATTCCCACATACTTTAACACCTTCAAAAGACAACCTTTTAAAATGGGAGAGAATGTACAATTTCTTTTTCTAAGATACATAAAATGAAAGAATTTAACACAATAAGTGACTTTAGTGGGAAAGATGATAATATTTATTTCAAAATGTTTGAGTTCGAACATCTATGTGTAAGGTGTATATATACTTTATCAAATGGTTAAGAAAAGTATGAACATATACTACTTTGTAATCACACAAGTATATTAAAAAAGAGTAAACAACACCATTGGTCAGTAAACTATTCCCACTTTCATGTTTTGGCCACTTAACTATTATTTTTGGCAAAATCGTCACTAACGTTACGTTTTTTTTCTTCTATTTTGGTCACCCACCGTTAAAAACTCACTGTCGAAAAAACAATAGTTCGGTCACCAAAACAAGAAAGAAACAATAGATTGGTGACCAAAACAGTAAGAAAAAAGTAACATTATAGACCAAAAAAGAACAAAACATAACGTCAATGACGATTTTATCAAAAATAATACTTAGTTGATCAAAACAGGAAAATGGGAATAATTCAGTGACCAATAGTATTGTTTACCCTAAGAAAAAGAAGGGGTCATTCCTCTCCCCACAAAACAACATCAGCATGCAGCCAACACAATGACTTCTTTTAATTTCACCCTCCCCATGCCTCATATAATTACTAATTTACCCCCAAACAAGGGATTGATGAAAATTGAGAGGCTCCTTGCAATGAGTATAGTGGAGATCAATTATCAAAACCAATCCCTTTCAAACGCTTGTGAAGGGATAGGATTCCTTTTCTCTTTTACCATCCTCTAAATTTGGTGCACTTTATAGGGCAAGTCAACTACAAAGCTCAAAGTCTTTATGCATATTTAATCCTTATTACAAAGGGAGCTTCCCCTCTCCCACTAAGGTATACTCATTAAAATAACTATGGAATATGGACCGTCTAGCGCACACACATGTATATATATAAACATTGATACTACACTCACATTATCTTTCTTGATTATATCATCGATATAATCAATTAGGGTCATCGGTTCTTGATAAAACCAAAGACATCAAGGTTAAGGGCATGCAACTTATTTGACTCTTCTTTTGTATTGATTCATCCCAACATGATAAACAAAGGCAGTCCAGGTATAAGCATAATGTCAAAAAAAAAAAATCTTAATGTTTAATTGAATAGTTATTTGATTCTTATTCTTATTTTTAAGTACTTTAACTCTCAATATTTTATTTTAGGTCAAAACGACCATTCCGTAGATAAAAATTATTAGTCAACTAACGGTAACTAACTTATGACATGTCAAACCTACATGGTAGTCAAAGATGTTGACTTGACATAATGACACGTCATTCAAAAAATAATTATATAACATTATATAAAATATAAAATTATTTTTTTGCTAACATATCATTCTGTCGAGACACTTCAAACTGTTTATCATTAGTTTTGACCTAAAATGAAACGTTGAGATTAAAGCACTTTAGAAAAAGAATACGAATTAAAATGACTATCTAATCAAACATTAGACGTACTTTTTTGATATTATGATCCAGGTTTACTGTAAGAGTTACCACTAAAAGGCAAGATGATAAAATAAAATTATTCTATGCATCAGCTTAAGTTGAGTTTAAGTTGGTTTTCAATGAGATGAATTCGTTTTTAAATCTTTTGAATCATTTCAAGTTAGGATACATTTTGGATTTAAATTGTTCTTTATCTGATTTGTTCAAGTCACTTATATTTTTATGTCATCTAAATTACTCGTTTAAATCTGTTCAAGTCATTTCGTATTCTAGGTCATTCCAAGTTTGATCTTGTTAACCTGCTCAACTCGTTTTAAGGTAAAGTTTGGGCGAGTAAAATTTTAATTGTTGACATTTTATGATCAAATCAAGTCGAATAGGACTTAGATTCAAATTAATTGAGATAAATTTTTAAATTCGATTTTAAATTGACATGTCTAGCTTAAGCATATAATATTAAATTATTGAGTACAGTTAGAAGATTGTTGGATGTTAAACACTTTTTATCAAGCCATAAAGCAAATTAATAAAAAAATGGTTTTATTCATAAAACTATGCATCTAAATAGGTGGCATTTTATAACGCAGAATCATGAATACATCTCTTTGAACTTAGAAGCTTGCTCAATAATAATAATATATTATTACATTCCTTTTTTGAAACCCTAAATTCTCAGAACAATCAGTAAAAACCTATAGAAATTCATGACTAGAACACAGTCAAGAACAAAGATCTTAAAAATTTTCATCTCATCAACAGATGAGGAATTTGATGTCCAAAAACCAGGGTATTTACACATTAAAGACACTAGCTGTTTACTTAGCCATTTACAACCAAACTTCTGCTTTACAATCTATGGCGTCTATATCTACTTAGAGAATAGATATGGGAAAAAATAGAAGCCATAATCGGATCTCATTCTTCTGAAACAACCACCGGTGAAGGCTTATTTTCCGAGTTAAATAGGGAGGAAAATATACAATTAAAATACTGAAAACGATCATCTTATTCTGCAATGACTAGATTTATGTTTGGCTACATATAAATATTTTGCAGCAATGAGGGAATCGGGATGACAAATGCTATGATGATCACCTTTTATGTCAGGCTGTACAAACTGCATCTATTTGTAGTCTTGTTGTGGCAACAGAGAAAATGTGCCATTTATGGTTATTGTACAAGGAGGATAGTAATCCTATGCGTCTTTCTGCAGTCGAGAAATTCAGATTTTATAAGTTGGCATGAATGTGACTAATATTGGCTGGCAAATTGAAATTTAAGAGGAGAAAAAAGGGATACATACCACAAGTTGCAATAAGTTTTTCAACACGAGAAATAATATGTTTGCCGTAAGTGCACCTTTTCAGGGCATTTAAATGAACCTTGATTCTAGAAAGGATCAACTCAAGATTCTGATCGTCGCAAGTTTCGAGAATCTTCTGCACAACATAGTTTCCGAATTGATCTTTCATCATAGCCTGTAGTTATGCATTCAACAAATGAGAAGAGAATAACTGAACTTCTGATTTGTTACAAAAAATTAAGCCTGTTAATGATGCAACAACAACAAAAAAGTATTTGAAAACAAGGCATGTATGTATATTACATATATCATTGTTTGCATGTGGAAAAGGAAATTAGTATTGTGACATACCTGCAATGGCTCATTTTCATCAGTAGAACCAAGCATCTCGTTGACCAAAATTTAACGTTCCTCAGGCCCACCAAAAGTCGAGCACTTCTCAACAGCATTAGAAGCAAATTTCTGCAGACTCATCTTTACAATTTGTCCAGCAAGCTTCCTGATAATAGCAGATCTCTCTTGTGGTTTACCATGTTCTATCACACAAGGAAGCATAATTAATACAATCCTATGGAAGAAATAACGCAGGTCAAAGGGCACAATAAAGAATAATATTTCCAAGAAACTAAGCTTGAAATTGAGTTCATAGCACCATTTCGAGATAATCTAAAGAGAAAAGGAGCACTGATCAGATAAGAAGGAACAGATCATATCTGATCCGGAAACCAAGAAAAAAGCAGTATAATGTGTAAAAACATTGAAAGAAAGAAAATATGTTATCACAAACTAATTCCCGAAACATACTACAATAGGCAGTATATATGCATTTATGCACAAATAGCATAGGTATAACGATTAACACGAGACAAGAACAGGTTAAACTTCATTCTCTGATGGCAGATAAAGTAGATCAAATTTCCCAAATGAAGAATAATAGATTCAAAATGAAGCTTGGATACCTGAATAACATAATTCCCATATTGATCTTGTGCTAGAGTGCACACAGACTGCATGATCTCTTCCATAATGATTTCTTGGGTTTTCACATCATTGCAATGTTCCAGCACCCTCTATCAGTCAGCATTTATAGCAAGTAAAAATCAATAAAAATAAATGCTAAATTCCAGCAATGAGAGGGTAAGATCTGTTGGAGAATGCTCAAGAGTGATAGAGCATGTATTCCCACATTAATACGTGTCTTCCATATGTACTTCGCATGTATTATCTTTTTATAAATGGGTCTGAAAATTTTAAATTTTTAAATTTAAATTTGGTCAATTGAACCGTAATCGGTGCAAGATTATATGAATAATTCTCATAACTGATGTAACTTAATCAATTTGATTGTGTTATTGGCAGTATGCATGACCGCCTAACAATTGTTCACTTGACTGGTGTAACAACCACTTAATTGTCCGAATTAGTAGCAAATTAAACATCAAAATTTATGCCCATTATAGGCGCATTTAACAAACGTTTTTAATCATTTTTACATGATATTATCATGTTTGAAAGCTGCTGTTTTTAACAGCTTTATTGGTATTAAAACTAAACGTTTTGACCGTTTAATTGCATGCTTTATATCAATTTTAATGTGATTTTAATTGCCTTTATTTTGGCATTAGAAATTGACGTTTTTACCCTGCTTTTTGCGCCTATAAATAGTGAGTTATTTGTTATTTTCAATTCATCCCAAGCAATACAATTCTATTGCTTACAAATTCCATCTCTGCTTTCCAGATCCATTTTTGGTTTTTAAGCTTCTACGAGTTATTTTTAAAAGCTTTTAATTTTGTTCCGAGTGTTCTAGAGAAGAGCAGTACTATCGGTATCCACTCTGAAGTTTGGGTGTACAAATTCTCGTAAAGTCCGTACTAATCTCGGGGACGATCTGCCTGTTGCAGCAACTACACAAGTTGGGTGGGTAGAAAGTGCCACAACTTGGCCATAGAAAGCTGAAATGATAAATTGAATTTGATCCTCGGAAACAAACTCAATAGACTTCTGTATAACACGATTACCATTCTGATCACGAACACATTTCATGACCTAACCATGAAGCTCTGCTACCATTCTAGTATGCTGATCCACATCAACCACTTCCAAAGCCTGCAGTCATCAAATTTTTAACAAGCCTTTCATGAACCCAGTAAACTCAAATTACATACAAGCAATTCATATTAATTTTGTTCACCATCCTGATAAAACAAGACTTCATCTCATACCATTATCAAAGAAAATTTTCAAGCGTTAAGCCATTAAATAGCCATAAATAAGTAAAAATATTATTAACAGTCACAGGTATTGAAACTTCTACCTATATCATCCTTCTACATCCAAATTCATCAGCAACTGTTATTTCATCTGGTAACAGATTAGGATTCTACTGTATTCAAGTGCTCCAAACAACAAAACAGACATACCTATTGTAACTCGAATCATTAAAATGGTTCTATGCGGCATGTACAGTATACTAAGCCAGGGAATATAAGCTAAAATGACTTCAGCGTAAGATGGAGGCTATGGCTATCAAGACAAAAAAATTAACAACATTAAAGCATGGCATTTTTTCCTTTAAAAAAAATGGGGAATTACAGTCAATGCACCTTCTGAATCACTCTGCAACACTGAGAGAGCCAAGGCATGTTCAGTAATTTGAATCATTAAAATGATTCTATGCAGCATGTACAGTATATTGAGACAGGGAATGTAAGTGATAAGTGTTCAAAAGTACTATTTTTCTTACCCTTTTTACTCATATTATTGTTAGACTTAAGCTCATATTAGTTGCATAATTAGTTATTCATGCATTAATTCATGTTTCTTTCCACCGTTGAGCTTGATTACATAACTTGGTGATTTTTGTGGAAAAAGATGCTGGTTTGGTGTGTTTTTATGTGTGTGCAGGATCACTTGCCAAAGCAAGGCTAGTGCTAGTTGACAGGGCAATGCATGAAAGAGACGCCAAGCCAGTTGCCATGGCAATTGTCAACAAGAGCAAAGGTGATATGGTAGTCGAAATTGATGACTAGACAAGCCCAAGATGACGTGGAGCAAAGTCCAAACCCAAAGGAATTTGATTTCCATGCAGAGATTAAAGAAGAATTAAATTCTAAGAAGATATGAGAAGTTCTAGTAGGAATACAATTATAATAAAGAATTATATTCTTTAAAGATAATTTAATTCTAACTTAACTTCCTCCTCAAAGAAGGACTTTGGCCTAGCCCTATAAATAAGAAGGAGATTTCGACAATTCCAAAGAGAGCAAGAGGAGAGGATTTTCGACAACTCCAAAGGGCAAGAAGGAAGAGATTTCGACAAGATAACAAGGAGGGAGAGAGTTCGATTTCTTCTTCTTCTTTGCTTCCATTAGATTCATGGTTTGGGGATTATTCTTTGTATATCTTTTGAACCCAACCATGAACTAACTTAATTGGTTGGGGTTATTGTGTTTTGTTGTTGTGAGAAACAATTGGATTTTGTTTAGGTAATAAGAGTTTGCACTTTCAATTCAAGGTTTATTCATTCTTGGTTCTTATTCTTGTTTGCGAGTGAATTGGGAGAGAATATTGTGACTTCATCTATTTATCTAATATCGGGAGAGTTAGATTCAAGAAACGAATGAGTATGGTCTTTATTCAATCTATTGATGGTGAAGATTAATCCGGCTTAAGAATAAGTTAAGGATTTCAACGGCTAAGAGGAGCGCAAGATTGGTTGTTGTTCACCCTTGATTCACGCAGGGATGTATTATCAAGGCATGCACAAGTAGCTAGAGTTTCGACTTAGGGATAAGAAGAAACCATTGAAGAACGCTCCGCCGAACCTTGAAGTTGCTGCCCAGACGCCCAAGTAGTTGCCCAGCTAGTTGCCCAGGCAACCATCGATTAGTTGCCAAGGCAACCCCGCTGTGCAAGTTGCCACGGCAACTGAGTTGCCCTTGCACTCTTTTACCAAGACGATCCAATCGGCTATCACACCTCAACTCACGATAACCTGGCCTATTCTCTCTTTTTCTTTCATCTATTCTTTTAGTTTATTGCTTTTACTTTTCTCGTTAATTAAAACCTCTATTATCAATTGTGTTTTTATTTTCACAGTGCATTAACTTAAGCAAAGTGGCCCAAACCAATCCCTGTGGAGACGATACTCGATACTCATATCACTTTATTACTTGCGACGTGTATACTTGCACATTTGCATAGCACTTATTACACGCAACAAGTTTTTGGCGTCGTTGCCGGGGATTGACAATTAGTGTTAGTTGTTTTTGTTATTGCATTTTTTCTATTAGTTTTACTAACTTTTCTTTTTGTTTGTTTTATCAAAAAAAATTAGGTGCGCTACAAGTTAAGGGACATCAACATGTCGGGAAATAAAAGCCGATCTATTCGAGAGATGATGTTGGAAGATATGAATCAATCAAATCAAGAGTTTCCTGCACCATTTGATGATTACCTATACCAACCGAGAAAAGCCCAAAGAACTTATACCGTGGAAAAATCTTGTGCTATGTGTGGAGAACATCATGTGTTTGAAAATTGCCCACATTTTCGGTGCATATAACTACATGGAGGACCATAGAGGGAACCAGCAACAAAATTCTTCATGGTATGGTCAAAAAGCTCAAAATTTTTTTTACCATAACAATTTTGCCGCAGCAATAGATATACCATGGCAATGTAGTCCTTTTCAAGAGCATTCCAATTCCTTGGAGGAAACGTTACTAGCTTCCGTGGCTAGACTTGACGGATCAATTGAAGAGATTCGAGAGCTATCAAAATCTATGGATACGAGGATAGCTCAGTGGCATGCAACCTTAGGGGATTCAGAAGATCAATTGAGGAGATCCACATATGTCATGGATAACATGCACCAACAATTCATTCCTAGGGATACTGAAGTCCCAAGGCAAGAGGACAAGGAAGAATGCAAGGAAAGCTCTTCGATGTGTGAGGAACAACTAAAACCTCAAAGTCGAGAGGATGTTGATGAGGAAGACTACCCAACACATGAGGAGCTTGAGCAACAAATTGCCTCGACAATGATTGAGGAGCCTGAACAGAGCAATGCCGCGACAACACTCAGTGAAGCTGAGAACAATAATACTACAGCAAATTCTGAGGAACCTGATGCCCAGAAGGTTACAACGTTGATGTTGAAGCAGGAATCTGTAGATTGCTCTCATCTACAATTGCCACGGCAATTACACGACCACATGGAAGATCAACGAGATGATAATAATTTGCCAATGGAATATGAAAAGGTACTGGTTGAACCTTTCGAATTATTTAAAAACTCACATCGTCCATTGCAGGTATGTCTTGAAGAACCGAGGTTGGTAGATTTGAAGCTATCGAAATCTCTACTGATGGAGATGTTTGAGAGGCCAAAAGAAAATGGTGTTTGGATTCATAAAGCTTTTCAGAAAATTGGTTCTTCCCTTGACTTACAGCAAATTTTGGCAACTGATTGCCACGGCAATTGGCTTGAGCAGCAATTGCCACGACAACAAAGGCTAAATCCAACCATGATAGAAGTCGACAAGAATGAGGTAATTGAATGGTTGAGAATGGATATAATTTTTCCTATTAATATATTTGTGCCTTTAGGAATAGTAGCAAGGTGGAGAATATACATAGACTACAAGCGAACAAAGAAGAAAGACACCTCCACCATGGTAACGCAAAAGAGAGTATTGGCAAGCACATTGGCCAAACTCTTTTTGGGCAATATTGTCACCCGATGGAGGGTGCGGATGGACTATAAGAAGTATTGAAAACGACCATCCTTAAGTTTTCTCAGATATGCACTAACATTAGAAGATGCATGATGACACTTTTTTCAGACATGGTCGAAGACTTTCTTGAGATCTTCATGGATAATTTTTCTGTTTTTGGTAGTGACTTCAACAATTGCCTCGATAATTTAGAGAATGTGTTGGCAAGATGTGAAGAAACCGATTTAGTCCTTAATTGGGAGGAGTGCCATCTTATGGTAGATGAAGGAATAGTACTCGGCCACAAGATTTCATCCAAGGAAATTGAAGTAGACAACGCCAAGGTGGACATGATCGAGAGATTACCCCCACCAAGATAAAGTCTTCCATTTTGATGATTCTTGCACCCAAGCATTCGAACCCTAAAGGAAAAACTTACCTCGACAACCCTTGACGCCTCGGCAACCATGGATGCGCATGCCTCGGCAACCCTTGATGTCGTAGCAGCTATTGATGCGCACGCCTCGGCAACTCCAGACGCGCACGCCTCGGTAACCACTGGTACGCAGGCCTCGGCAACCATGGACGCGTATGCCTCGGCAACTCTAGACACACACGACTTGGCAATCTTGGGAGCAGTTGCCACGGCAGTATATGCCTCGGCAATACCCTGATCAGGTCATACGCCAATGTGTCCCTGAAGAAGAGCAGCAGAATGTACTCTGGTAATGTCATTCTTCACCCTTTGGAGGACATTTTGGAGAAACTCGTACCGCGGCCAAAGTTTTTCAATCCGGTTTGTATTGGCCAACACTGTACAAAGATGCCTAAGAGTTTTACAAGCAATCTGATCGTTGCCAGAGGACGGGCAATATCACCTACAAACCAATGGGCAATCAAGACCGTGAATATGGATTAGGAAAGTGCCGAACAAAAGCGTTTGTTGTACCTCAACGAGATAGAAGAATTTCGTGCACTCGCCTATAACAATGCACAAATCTACAAGGAGAAAACAAAGCAAGAAACTATTGCCGCGACAATTCATGCTAGGGCAACTAGTTCTCTTATTCAATTCTCGACTAAAACTTTTCCCAGGAAAGCTGAAATCAAGATGGTCGGGACCATTCGAAGTTGTCAAACCATTCTCCCATGGTGTCGTGATAATCAAGTCCATTACCAACGAACATGAATTCAAAGTTAACGGACAAAGATTGAAGCACTACAACGATGCCCATGTAGAACGTAACAAAGAAGTTGACACGTTAGAAGATGCATAAGCATGCTCTCCTTTCGATATTTTCTTTTTCTTTTTCCTTTTCTTTTTTTTTCTTTTTTTTTCGAGCTATTTTTTTATTATTTTCGGTTATTTTTTCTCTTTATTTATTTTTGGAATTTTTAGGAGAGATTTTATTTTTCTTCATTATCTTTAGTTTTCAGGTTTTCTTTACCACAACAAGACTCACAACCACCATGCTAAGGAAATTTACTGCCGACTACTTGCCACAATAACCACAACAGAAACTGGCGATGCCCAGGCAACAACAATGGCTTCGGCAACTACTGATGCCCATGCAAGTGAACCTGCATCGGCAAACATGGATCAAATCAAAGCAATGCTATTCACGTGGTACCAGCATTCAACCACCGACTGAAAAATGAATCAAGCAAACGGCACGAAGAAAACTTATCACTCGAGGTGACGACCTCTCCGACTAACTCATTTCATTTAGTTTCTTTTAAATTTTGTTTCACTTTTTCATGCATTGAGGACAATGCTTCTCTCGAGTTTGGGGGGGTGTTGGTTTCTAGTTAGTTTAATGTTTAGTTGCATTCATCGTTAGCAATCACATATAGTTGCATATGTTACTTGCCATTCCTTTAATTGGATTTAATTGCTTAAGACTTGTTGAATATCCAATGATGAATTTTTGCCACTGCACTTAATTGAAAGAACCTTTAATTTTAGGATTGCATGAAAAGAACTTAGAATTTTACTATGATGCTGAATTTTTTTACACGGTTGTGGGTTGTTGATTCAAAGAAACTTAGTGAACTTAGGTTGCTTAAAATTTGGGTAAATTTAAAATTGAAAATTAAAAGTTAATTTCTTGCTAGAGGTGCCCAAAACTGGCTCTAGTAGTAAATACATTTTCTTGCTAGAGGTGCCCGAAATTGGCTCTAGTAGTTAATGCACATTAAAGAATCGCTAGAGGTGCCCGAAATTGGCTCTAGTCGACTAAAATAAAATAAGAAATTGATTACTTTGCTAGAGGTGCCCGAAATTGGCTCTAGTGAAAATAAAAATAAATGCCCCGGCAATTAAATTGATAAAAGCCTATTGTTCATATAGAATCTTGAAAATCAACTTGTACACAACTACGCACACACATTGTCACGAGCATTGTAGTTTTGTTCCGGGTAATTTTTGTGCTATCCGAAAAATTAAAAGGTGATCATACATTGTGCCACGGTTTCGAGGTTTGAATTCCAGTTTGAAACATGTCTTTGATGATTAAAGTCTTGGCAGGTAATTGTTAGTTTGCATTGCTTGAGGACAAGCAATAGTTCGAGTTTGGGGGCGTGATAAGTGTTCAAAAGTACTATTTTTCTTACCCTTTTACTCATATTATTGTTAGACTTAAGCTCATATTAGTTGCATAATTAGTTATTCATGCATTAATTTATGTTTCTTTCCACCGTTGAGCTTGATTACATAACTTGGTGATTTTTGTGGAAAAAGATGCTGCTTTGGTGTGTTTTTGTGTGTGTGCAGGATCACTTGTCAAAGCAAGGCTAGTGCTAGTTGCCAGGGCAATGCATGAAGGAGACGCCGAGTCAGTTGACATGGCAATTGTCGACAAGAGCAAAGGTGATATGGTAGTCGAAATTGATGACTAGACAAGCCCAAGATGACGTGGAGCAAAGCCCAAACCCAAAGGAATTTGATTTCCATGCAGAGATTAAAGAAGAATTAAATTCCAAGAAGATAGGAGAAGTTCTAGTAGGAATACAATTATAATAAAGAATTATATTCTTTAAAGATAATTTAATTCCAACTTAACTTCCTCCTCAAAGAAGGACTTTGGCCTAGCCCTATAAATAAGAAGGAGATTTCAACAATTCCAAAGAGAGCAAGATGAGAGGATTTTTGACAACTCCAAAGGGCAAGAAGGAAGAGATTTCGACAAGATAACAAGGAGGGAGAGAGTTCAATTTCTTCTTCTTCTTTGCTTCCATTAGATTCATGGTTTGGGGATTATTCTTTGTATATCTTTTGAACCCAACCATGAACTAACTTAATTGGTTGGGTTATCGTGTTTTGTTGTTGTGAGAAACAATTGGATTTTATTTAGGTAATAAGAGTTTACACTTTCAATTCAAGGTTTATTCATTCTTGGTTCTTATTCTTGTTTGCGAGTGAATTGGGAGAGGATCTCGTGACTTCATCTATTTATCTAATATCGGGAGAGTTAGATTCAAGAAACGAATGAGTATGGTCTTTATTCAATCTATTGATGGTGAAGATTAATCCGGCTTAGGAATAAGTTAAGGATTTCAACGGCTAAGAGGAGCGCAAGATTGGTTGTTGTTCACCCTTGATTCACGCAGGGATGTATTATCAAGGCATGCACAAGTAGCTAGAGTTTCGACTTAGGGATAAGAAGAAACCATTGAAGAACGCTCCGCCGAACCTTGAAGTTGCTGCCCAGACGCCCAAGTAGTTGCCCAGGCAACCATCGATTAGTTGCCAAGGCAACCCCGCTGTGCAAGTTGCCACGACAACTGAGTTGCCCTTGCACTCTTTTACCAAGACGATCCAATCGGCTATCACACCTCAACTCACGATAACCTGGCCTATTCTCTCTTTTTCTTTCATCTATTCTTTTAGTTTATTGCTTTTACTTTTCTCGTTAATTAAAACCTCTATTATCAATTGTGTTTTTATTTTCACAGTGCAGTAACTTAAGCAAAGTGGCCCAAACCAATCCCTGTGGAGACGATACTCGATACTCATATCACTTTATTACTTGCGACGTGTATACTTGCACATTTGCGTAGCACTTATTACACGCAACAGTAAGCTAAAACGACTTCATCGTAACTCGTAAGATTGGGCTACGTCTATCAAGACTAAAAAAATTAACTCCATTAAAGCATGACATTTTTTTTCTTAAAAAAAGATGGTGAATTAGTCCATGCACCTTCTGAATCACCCTGCAACCATACACTTGAAGACTGATAGTCAAGTCATGACCAGTAAGCTGATTGGCTAGCTCTGCTCTTTGAGTTTCTGTACCATGCTCGAAAAACTACAAATCCCGCTCAAGAATTAGACTAATTGATTATAAATTCATAATCTGGATGATTCACTGATTTAAATAAGACCATCATGAAGCGCATACTTTTTGTATGACATAATTTCCAAAAACATCAGTTATCAAAGCACGAGCATAGGAAATAATCTCAGGAAATATTTTGTTCTTCTCATTCTCCGTGGCAGTTTCCAATTTCTGCTGAATAAAGCGACTACCATACTGATCCGTACTGCATTGCATAATAGAACAAGACTCAGTAAATTACAAGCATCAATGCACTTATAAGTTATAACATATGAGAAGGCACCATGACATGTACCCGAATTCAACAACATGGTCCATGATATCTAAGAGTTCAAAAGACCTGGTATTGTTGTTCTTAAATTCATCTAATAAAGATGATACGTATCTTCCATTCGCATTATTACTAATATCTGAGTGCCAACCCCCTATTGCGTTTCTCACCATTGAACTAAAACGTGCATTTCTATTATTTTGTATACTTCCAGAACCAATGGATGGGAATACAGAATTTTCCAGTGGACTTCCAGTAAATGGCAAGCCAAGACCAATGAGGGATTCCCATAATAGCTATGATTCCGACCGCCGGCTTTAGCTAAAAGTGACAGTTCATACTTTTGTTTCTGTTCTGCTAATATTGCTTCAAGATATGCTTTTTGAAGTTCATTCAAACCCCCCTGTAAAGTACCAACATAGTTCCCAGCAAGCATGTAACTAGAACTAGCTGCAGCATGTGCCCCGTACTGAGAAGTTTTCTGCAAGTATTGGATATATCGAGGATCTATAAGTGGAGAAAGATCAGACCCTTGAATTCCAGCTCTATTTAAACTTGTTCTATCACCAGAGGAACCTGAAAGAAAATATAAAACGAAATACATCAAAGAAACCTTTATAAAATGATAAACACCCCACAAAAATTAAAAGCTTCTAGAAGATACAATACCTGAATTTAAATGGTTCTTAATCACTGAATTCAACTTATGGTTAACAAAATAAGTACCAGGTAAGTGGCTAATGAAATCTGTGTTTGCAACCAAATGCTGTTCAGGGGTTGTACTTCTCGAAAATGATGAACCCACAGCAGATGCAAAAGAGTTAGAAGCGGTTTTACCATGGCTCTGACGTCCAACCATACCTGGATGAGCTAATCCAGCAGGTAAGCTCTCCATTCCACTAAAGTTTGAGTTGTAAAATAAAAATTCGAATAACTGAAATTTTTTAGTAATTAGTGTATTGATTTTTAAGTTCAAGTCAAAGTTCCTCAATTTTTCCCGATATGTATATACCAATATAAAAAATATGAAGAAATATATGCCACATATGAAAAAATATGATGAAATATAAATACATATCTTTTATGATAAGAGAAAGTCGTTTAAATTAAATTTGTATAGGAACTCAAAAACTCGACTCGAATTTCATAAACTCGACTCGAATCGAAAAAATTTCAAATAAAATTTGAGTTGAAAAATATAATGATTCAATTCGAATAACTCAAATTTTTTTTACTCGACTAGATCGAACACTCAACCCTAGTCTATAATATCTCTATGGGCAATGGCCCAATTACATCTATTTAACCTATATGCCTAACTAATTAACAAACTCATAACAGTCTAATTAACTAATTATTTAATTCAATTATTAACGATGTTGGGAAAGAGAAACTTGCCTGCTTGAAGATCAATACTCCTTTTTGTACGAGAAATTCTAATTTTTTTTATTAAACAGAGAGGGATTTACATTTCTAAAACAAATGTTAAGATTAGAATTTATATAAAATAAAATAATATAATTATTTTTGGTTATTAAATTAATTTGTAGATCTCAGATATTTTAAATTTTTAAATCAAAAACAAAAATTATCGAAGCTATTACCTGAATAAATAAATATTATTTAAAAACAACAAGGAAGTTTCTTTTTTACGCACGCAAAGAGGGAGGCGAGGTAAAAGGAGATGATTTCTAAATGTCTTCTCTCATTTTATTTATTTTTCTAGAATATTATTTTATTTCTAATAATTAACAAGATTAGATCGGATATTGATTAAACTGTTACATCGACTTGGTTTTAAAATATTTTAAATAAAATTGTATATTATTAAACAAATATTTTAATAAGGGTATTATTTGAAAAAAATATTCTTAACCGTTTTCGATCAGAATTAACCGATAATCGAAGTTTAAAAAACTCTCAATTGTTAATTGATCCTAACTAAAATTAACCGACCAATTGTTAGGATATTTGTTTTGATATAATAATTGAAAAATAGTTTTGGACTAATTTGAAAAGAATTCAAAAATGTTTTTAAGTCCAAACAACTTGAAAATAAGTTTGAGAAGTTTTTGAGAGGTTTTGGAAATGTTTAAATGTTTTAAAGAAGCCAACTAATGTTTTCAACACAAGCGTACCGATACGGTATACCCCGTATCGATACGGTTCAAGGGTTTCAACTACAGTGATTTTTTAAAACCGAAAAATCGAACCGATACACCCCTAGGCGTACCGATACGGATAGGGTCGTACCAATACGCATGTACGTGTACCGATCCCTATTTTAACTACCCAACGGCTATTTCCCAACGGTTATTTAAATTGCAGGGCGTACCGAAATAGACCAACCCGTACCGATACGGTTTGCCAAACAAACCAAGGCGTACCGATACGGTTAGCAAACATACCAAGGTGTTTCGATACGGTTAGCAAGACTGAGCATAACGGCTACTACCTGTACCGATACGGGTACACGCGTACCGATACGGTTAGGCAACTAAGAGCTTAACGGCTAGTTTCCAAGAAGGGCGTATCGATACGGGTAACCGTGTATCGATACGGACAGCTGCAAAACTGCATTAATTGCGGGAAATAGAGGCTCCAACGGCTAATTCAATCCCAACTGTCTCCAACGGCTATGAACTCAATTGGGAGTATATAAGGGACCTCCAAGCATCTTTGGAAGACTAATGCTTCAATTGTCAACAACATTATGATGTCAAATTTGTCTTAGAGCTTAAATTCCCATTCTTTGTATAGACTACACTTGTCGAGCTTAAATGTCAATGTATGCTAACGTGTATTAGGTTTTGGGTGAGTGATTTAAAGTGCAAACACATACCTTTAAGAGGGATTTCAATTTGCTTAGAATCTCTTTTGGTTAGGAGAGTTCCCAAAGCTCGGGTTGTGAGCTTTGGATGCTAGACTTGGTGAGTGAGTCTAGGTTGTAAAAGGTTGCCTCATAAACCTTGTAAAAGGGGAAGAAATTCTTAGTGAATTTGAGAAATCCTTAGTGGGAGCTAAGGTAGTGGATGTAAAGCTTGTTAGAAGCTTGAACCATTATAAATCCTTGTGTCAATTTGTCTATATTTTTGCTTCCACTACATACACCCAAGAAATCACTTCTCCACCACTTGGCAAGCTATTTGGTTGAAGGAAATCGAGCCCAACAATTGGTATCAGAGCGAGGCTCAATCGAGAAGGTCTAACAACCTATTGAGACGATCCGGAAGCTCGATCAACTAACAAGTCAAACGGAGATAAGTGGCGCAATCCATCGACAAGCCACCTTTCTTTGACGGGACCAACTATGCCTATTGGAATACTAGAATGATGTTCTTCATCAAGGCCAAAGATTACAAGCTTTGGGACGTTGTTGAAGATGGTCCATACGTACCACAAAGATGCAAGGCGAAATGGAATGCGGATGATCGCAAGAAAATGGAGCTAAATTGCAAGGCTTTGCACATTCTTTTTTGTGCATTTAGCCCCAATATCTATGAGAATATTTCTTCTTGTGAAGATGCCAAGGAAGTTTGGGACAAACTTGAAGTCATGTACGAGGGAACAAACAAAGTAAAGGAGACCAAAATCGGCCTCCTCAACCTTGAGTATGAGAACTTCAAGATGGAACCGAAAGAAGACATCACAAAGATGTTCAATAGATTCTCCACCATCACTAATAGACTCAAAGGCTATGGAGAAATCATTCTGAAAGAAAAGCTTGTCCGAAAGCTTATCTACTCTCTTCTCGAGTCATGGGACTCAAAGAAGACCGCCATCATCGAAGCCAAAAATCTCAAAGTTCTAAAGCTAGATGAGCTCGTGGGGTTACTTCTCACTCATGAAATCATGAAGAAAGAAAAAGAAGAGGAGAAGAAGAATGGAGAGATAAAGAAGATGGGGAAGAAGAAAATCATGGAGCTAGGCATTAATGTGAATGCCATTGCTCTTGAATCCTCAAAAAGCCACCGGGAAGAATCAAGTGAGGAGGAAAGTGAAGATGAAGAGATGGCCTATCTCTTCAAGGAATTTACTCGGTTCATGAAGAGCAGCAAAGAAGAATCCAAGCATGAATCGAAGAAGAAGATGGTGAACCCCCCCAAGTGCTCAGATTGCAAGAAGACGAGGCACACCATATTCGATTGCCCTCGCCTCAACAAAAAAGGATCATCATCAAAGAAAGCATACGCGGCTACATGGAGTGATGAAGACTCCACGGATGAAGATGAGATAGCCCACCTATGCTTGATGGCCCTCCAAGAGGGAGAGGTAGCTTCTAACTCATCTATTTCAAATTCTTATACTTTTGATGAGTTTCAAGATGCCTATGACAAATTGGTTTTTGAATTCAAAGTCTCATTTTCTAAAAACAAAAAGTTAATTTCTAAATTGAAAAATGAAAATGATTTGCTTATGAAAACCAATTTGGAGTTTGAAGCAAAAATGAAAGATTTTGAACTTAAAGTTTTAGATTTACAAAATTTACTTCAAAAGAAATAAAAATATCATCAAATTGAAGTAGATGATCTTAAGAAAGAAAAAGATTTGATTTCCAAAGAGCTTGAAAAGAAAAATCATTTAGGAAAATCATTTTTTATCAAAGACAATCCAGTGCCCCTAGATTTTTAAATGGAAAAGTTTTTAGAAGTATTTGGGTCCCAAAAGGATTAATTACTTCAACTAAAAATGATGAAATTAAAAATGGATTCCTAAGGCGACTAAATTATGTGCCACTAATGCCTATGGATCCAAAGCAATTTGGTTACCAAAATATTTGTGATTGTCTTTTTGTAGGTGTGATGGAGCTTTAATCAACAAGTGATAAGATTGAGGGGGAGCTCTATATACACAAAGGATGAACACTTGAAGAAGGAAGGCTTCACATCCTCCCTTTGATTCAAGTGTGGTAAAATTAGTTGAATTTAGTTTATTTTAATTTGATTTATTTATTTTAATTCAACTAGTTTATCATATATGTTGGACTAACCATATGAATGATGCTTGAGTAAGGGGGAGCCAATTTTAAAACAAAACTTATTTTCGTCAATTTTTTTTTTCATTTGAAACTCTCCATTGTTATGAACTTTAAAGTTTTCAAATTTTGGTTTGAACTATTTTTGATATAACAAAAAGGGGATAATGTTTTTGAAAAAATGAATTTTCAAATGAATAAGGGGGAGCTTATAAGATTTTCATCATTGAATCTCTTATTCAAATCTTATTTTTACTAAGGGGAAAATCTCAAAAACAATTTTTCAAGTTGGTTTTATTATATCAAAAAGGGGGAGATTGTTAGGATATTTGTTTTGATATAATAATTGAAAAATAGTTTTGGACTAATTTGAAAAGAATTCAAAATTGTTTTTAAGTCCAAACAACTTGACAATAAGTTTGAGAAGTTTTTGAGAGGTTTTGGAAATGTTTTAAAGAAGTCAAACTAATGTTTTCAACACAAGCGTACCGATACGGTATACCCCGTATCAATACGGTTCAAGGGTTTCAACTACAATGATTTTCCAGTACCGATACGCCCCTAGGCATACCGATACGGATAGGATCGTATCGATATGCATGTACGCGTACCGATCCCCATTTTAACTACCCCAACGACTATTTCCCAACGGTTATTTAAATTGCAGGGCGTACCGAAATAGACCAACCTGTATCGATACGGTTTGCCAAACAAACCAAGGCGTACCGATACGGTTAGCAAACAGACCAAGGTGTTTCGATACGGTTAGCAAGACTGAGCATAACAGCTAGTACCTGTACCGATACGGTTAGGCAGCTAAGAGCTTAACGGCTAGTTTCCAAGAAGGGCGTATCGATACGGGTAACCGTGTATCGATACGGACAGCTGCAAAACTGCATTAATTGTGGGAAATAGAGGCTCCAACGGCTCCAATTCAATCCCAACTGTCTCCAACGGCTATGAACTCAATTGGGAGTATATAAGGGACCTCCAAGCATCTTTGGAAGACTAATGCTTCAATTGTCAACAACATTATGATGTCAAATTTATCTTAGAGCTTAAATTCCCATTCTTTGTATAGACTACACTTGTTGAGCTTAAATGTCAATGTATGCTCAAGTGTATTAGGTTTTGGGTGAGTGATTTAAAGTGCAAACACATACCTTTAAAAGGGATTTCAGTTTGCTTAGAATCTCTTTTGGTTAGGAGAGTTCCCAAAGCTCGGGTTGTGAGCTTTGGATGCTAGACTTAGTGAGTGAGTCTAGGTTGTAAAAGGTTGCCTCCTAAACCTTGTAAAAGGGGAAGAAATTCTTAGTGAATTTGGGAAATCCTTAGTGAGAGCTAAGGTAGTGGATGTAGAGCGTGTTAGAAGCTTGAACCACTATAAATCCTTGTGTCAATTTGTCTATATTTTTGCTTCCACCACATACACCCAAGAAATCATTTCTCCACCACTTGGCAAGCTATTTGGTTGAAGGAAATCGAGCCCAACACCAATTAACGTAAAAATTCAGTTCGGTTAGTTGATTCGGTTAAAACCAAATAATGCACACCCCTAATACTAATTATTAATGTTAAAGCTAAAAAAAATTCTTCGGAGGTTATAGTCGAACTATAATTATTTTAGGTATTTAAAATAGAAATTTATCACTATGTTAATTTGTATATTTATAATTTTGTGGGAACTATATTATATTTCTATTAAGGTGCAAACTAAATTTATCTTTGCGTCTCTACAATATTCTAAGGACTAAACTACTTTTTTATCAACTTAAAAGGAGCCATAATGAGATTTACTCTTATATTAAATTATAACTTCAATGCCCACCGAAGGGTTAATGAAAGGGCTACATGAAGGGAAAAGGAAGCCCTCAGAACCAAGCTTGTATCTAAGTATCTATAGAGGTGTTAGAGAAAGAATTTGTGGTAAATAAATGACTGAAATTCGAGTTCCTAACAAAGTAAGCGATTCTAGCCTAGTGGTTTAGCCTACGATTAAGCTGCTAAGACTATGTATGTGTTATGAACCGAAAATTGAAGAATGCTATGAAATTCCTGAAGGAGTCCACATGAATTAGTTGATATTGTTTTAATTATATTTTAATATTGTTAGTATAAATAAACTAGGAGGCTAGAAAGAAAAAGATATGATATTTGTTAAACATTTGACTGCAGTTATTTTTCTTTTTAGGTTCAGTATTTTTTGTTGATACATTTTTTATTTTATTTTTTCTTTATTTCTTCTACATTTATTACTTGATATTACAATAATTCTCGTGACAATACGAGGATAAAGCCATCTTAAATTTGCTTGTGTTTTTTTATTGCGATGTGACGTCAACTACTTTAGCTCGTTCAGAGGCTACATCGGTTACTTGTGCCCGTTCATAATGCGAGGGCCAAATTTATTACTTAGATAACCATGAATTGCTTTTAAGAATAACCTAACCATTTGGCTATTATGTAAAATTCATTAGTAATAACATAATTGATTAAACTTATGCTTCGTTTTTGACTGCTGTGGGCAAACGGCTATTGGGACTGAATGTTTGTTGTAGAAAGCTAAAAATTTTAGTTTTGGGCAAACGGTCGTTTGGGCAAAAAATAGTTGACAAACGTCTGTTGGGTGTATAATCGGCACTTATTTGACGAAAAAACTTAGGGCAAACACTCGTTTTGGTGGCGAAATTCAACCAAAACGGAGCCTTAGTCTACAATACAATGGCAGGACAAATTTTAGTTTTAACTGATATTAAATTTTGAATTTAATTCCTGAGAATTCTTTCCCTCCAATGTTTCCCTTCTCTCTCTTTTTTATGTAACTGCTAACTTTATATCAGGAGAAATCGGGACATATTAAAAATCTTTCGAACCACAATCAAAGATGGTACAAAAAAACAGAGTTAGATACGGTAGAATGTGCACAAACCCTACTTATTGACTTAGGGGCTGTTTGGATGGGGGGAGAGGGAAAAAACTTTTTCAGAATCTATTATCTATGTTTGGATTGGAAAGATTATCAACAGAGAGTAATATAACATTACCAACAGTAGCGTGTTTTTGGATTTAGGATGGGAGTGCAATTCCCTTTGATTTCTTAGGCATTGTGTAATTCCCGTCCTTTTAGACCTTAATGCCCATCGAAGATAAAAGATGAATTTTCTTTGGTTCTACTCCAACAACTATTAGGTAAGCAATTAATATCTTTTTTGTGTTTTTGCTAGGAATTTTGGTTTCTATTGGCTTGTATCACTAACACGTTTGGGAGGCATTTTCAGGAAATGGAATTTTTTTTTGGATGCTGAACTCCTAATTGTGAAAAGAACATACAATGTATGTTAGTTCAATAGGAAAAAAATAAAAGTTGTTGAATTGTGTCAAGTTAAAACATAAATGATTCAAATACTTACCCCCTAAGACTGCTAATTTATAGTTGAACTTTAACTTGTCTTAGTATTTACATTAGTTTCTTTTCTATTAACAAATCTTTTTTCTTTTAATTGCATATGTTTGGTGGTAAAGAATGAACTACAAAGAGATTCTTTGAGGCGCTCAAATTCATTGTTTTCCTCTACTTTGGAGGAGCTGAAGGATGTAATTATCTGAATACCATGTATAATATAGAATCTGTTTTCGGTCCTGCTGAATTCTAAAGATGATTGGGAGAAACCACCAGCGGTTGATTGTTGCTCGCACAGAGATTTTAATCGGCACTAGTTTCTGATTATGATTTTGTCGGTAGTTATGGAAAGTTAGATCCTCACTCGGTTGATGGTTGTGTACCGATGTAATCAGTCATGGGTAGCGGAACATTCTGTCTGATAGTTTAGATCGCTCACCACTCTTCCTTCACCCGTTATGCGTCTCGATTGGATAGAGACAAGCAGATTCAGGAAGCTTCTGAATTTTATGGTGTGCTTATCTCCATACAAGTTTTTTCACTTTTATTTGCTTTTGGGTTGTAAGAAATTTTGGGTAGATTTAGTCTCATTATTGTTCTTTTTAGATGTGTTGTAATTGTGATGTTTTCTGTGAATTTAATAAAAATTCAGTGGCTATTATCAAAAAAAGTTTTCACTTTTTATTTATATTTTCTTTATACATATTCACATCGAATTCTTATATTACTTGTGTTTTGATTTTTATTTTCTCATCTTAACTTTTATATCATATAATCGTATCGTGTTAAGCTATATTTTCGACAAGTTATGAAATAATTATTCTTAATTTACATTTAATAAAAACAAATTAATAAGATACACAACAATTGCATCTCATTTATGAAATTCTAAAACTTAATTGTAACAAGTCAAGTATATCAATTTCTTACCTTTAAAATTTATACTTTTTAAATTTTTCATATATAAAAAATAATAATGAGTTACTATAAAACTTAATTGCATATTTCTATTTTAATATTTGATTGCAAAGTTTGTAATAAAAAATATTTAAACCTTATTATTATAAATAATTTTCACAGTATTTTAATATTATCATTTTCATAAATTAATTTTATTATTCTTAACTTACAAAAGCTCAATGCAAAGTTTATCGTAAACAATTATCTTTTTTAAAAACATTTATAGTATAAATAATTTTCGTAATGTATGTTAATTTTTTTTTATCATTTTCATAAATTTAATTTAGATTTTTTGATAAAATCTATTACAAGAATGAGAAGTTTAACTTATTGGAAAGAAAATAATCACAAGGACAAATTGGTAAAATACATATTCTGGTAATTATATATTACCTTAACCAAACACTGTCATTTTATATTTCTGCTAAATAAATCAAACAAAATACTATAATATTTCCAATAATACCACAAATAATATTATATTCCGTGGATCAAATGCACCCTTATTATTATGGGTAAGAGTGGCGTTGGAGTATCTAAAACAATACCCGATTCAATAATATGGGAATAAAGCAAGCGATAGGGGATTGCTTTTTGTAAACTTATTTAATACTTATTAACAAGCAAAGGATTATAGACCGACCTTAGCTCAGTTGGCAGAGCGGAGGACTGTAGTGGGTATTCTCATGGCCATCCTTAGGTCGCTGGTTCGAATCCGGCAGGTCGGATAGTTAATTTTTCACTCAAATTTCGTGTAATATTTTAGGTAAATATTGTAATGATCACTTTTATTTTATAAGTATTTACGTTTGTTCACCAAATTTAAGAAAATACCATTTTGATCACTTACGATATTATTTTATAAATTATAACGTTTTGGTCTACCAACATTAGTAAAATAGGTTAATTTTTAATTTAACCCCTACTTTAAATAAAATATTAATGTGACCTTTAAACTTTAAATAAAATATTAATGTGACCTTTAAACTTTAAATAAAATACAAAATTAATCCTTGGATCCAACCAAAGTCATATGTTGCACTCACCACCGAGTTTTGTGTAACAGTTTTTTTGGGTAAACTGTTGCAACGGTCACGTTTATTTTATAAGTGTTGTAATGATCACTTTTATTTTATAAGTATTTACGTTTGTTCACCAAATTTAAGAAAATACCATTTTGATCACTTACGATATTATTTTATAAATTATAACGTTTTGGTCTACCAACATTAGTAAAATAGGTTAATTTTTAATTTAACCCCTACTTTAAATAAAATATTAATGTGACCTTTAAACTTTAAATAAAATACAAAATTAATCCTTGGATCCAACCAAAGTCATATGTTGCACTCACCACCGAGTTTTGTGTAACAGTTTTTTTGGGTAAACTGTTGCAACGGTCAGGTTTATTTTATAAGTGTTTACTTTTACTCATCAAATTTTAAAATATATCATTTTGATCACCTACGATATCGTTTTGATCACCAAAAGATTAATATCAACATTAGTAAGAGGTTAATTTATAATCTAACCCTAAACTTTAGATAAAATATTAATATGACCTCAAAATTTTAGATAATATATTAATATGACCTCAAAATTTTAGATAAATATTAATTTAACCTTTTTTTAATAGTCTAAAAGTGATTAGAATGTAGTATATGTTCATACATATTATTAACTTTTTAACAATGTGCATACACCTTGTAGACAAAGCGATTTGAACCCGTATCTCCTAAGATGAACGCCATCTGCTTTTCTACTGAGACACTTGTTGGGTTTAATATTAATTTAACTTTTGAAGTTAAACTTTGGTCGATATTAAATTTTAGGTTTAATTTTGTATCTTTCCCTTCTTCACCTCTTCCTACATAACTTTTAACTTTATACCATGAGAAATGTGGAGCCTGGCATCCAGAATAGCTCAAACCACAATCAAAGATAGTGGTATGAAAAAACAAAGTTAGACATGCTAGAACAAAATAAAACAATACACACATTGGTCAAACGCTGTTTGCTATAAAATCATTTTTATAAATAAAGTTTATTAAATAGATTATCAAGCAAATAAGGGCAGGCCGACCTTAGCTCAGCTGGTAGAGCGGAGGACTGTAGTGGGTTAACCCTTGTGGCCATCCTTAGGTCGCTGGTTCGAATCCGGCAGGTCGTAATTAATTTTTCAGATTTATGTATTGTTAGTTGAATGTACACTAGTACAATATTTCAACATCCCATTTCAACTTTCACTCTTTTCTATTGCCTAATTTGAATATTATGTTTGGATTAATGACAGAAGGCAAAAGATTACCAAATTATTTAACCAGGAAACTTATATTGAAATATTGTGACATTTGTTTAACAATATTTTGTAATTTTTCCTTTGTTTTTGAATGGCTATTATCTCAAATTCTCCATGACACTTCAGACATGCTGCCTTAAAGTCACTCATCTCTGTTCTTCACAATCATTTCTTGTAGAGATGAACTGCTTGTATATATCAATCTCAGACCTTTTTACATGCTTATGTCGCATAGGATTGGGCCATGAATACTATGTTCGGCTTGCTTTCCCCCTCTTTTCTTCATCCTATTAGTTTCCCTTTTTCTTGTCTTGTTGAATTGCTGTGAAAGCATTCCGACATGCTGTAGATGAGGTTTTCCAACACCTGTTTTGGTCGGAGTGACTGCATCAAGTCATTGAAGTGCAAAGTCATCTCCATTTCTAATGTTCAAGCTCAAAGTGTTCATTTTAATTTGAGGGGTATGTTCTTGTAAGGGAGCTGAAGTTAAAACTGAATCTTTTTAAGTCAATCACCAATTGGTCTAGTGAGATAAGACACTAGATCCCTTAAACAAGGTCAGAGATTTATATTCTGACATTATGGACGGAACAATTGAATTAAGAGAATTATCTTCTTATGTTTGGATGAAATGAATCTTCTTGTAATTTTTGGTACTCTAGTGATATTTTTCTCCTTTGCTCATAGTTTTTTCTGTCATTGATAGTAAGTATGTATAAATGTTTTTTTTATTTATTTATTTTTCTTTCTTTCTTTCTGATTTGTGTTACACCTAAATACTTCGTCTTCGTGTAATTTCGAAAGTACTCTTTAAAACTTTCATATTTGGCAGATTTTAAAAATAGTCCACGATATCTCATTTGAAGATTAGCATAATTGAAGTCATAAAGTCATTTTGAAAAAAGACACTGTCACATACTACTATACGGTGTCCACGTGACCAACATGCAAAGCCTAATACTTGAAAATTGAACCCAGTTCTTCCTACCCATCCATAGGCTGTCATAGGGTTCGATACTATCCAATCACCTACAGTGCAAGGAACTATAAATACCCACATGTCCAACGAAAGAGACGAAGTTTGAGAGCAGACAGACAACACTTAGACAAGGCTGAATTAAGAAAGTTGTACCCCTCTTCTTTCTCTCATCTTTTCTATTTTGATTATCGTGTTTTCTGCGACTCTCCACCTCAAATCTAAAGGAAGTGAGCCGCCTGATTCTGCCACAACCACTCTGATTCACCGTTTCCGTTTTTCTTGTTCGGTGTCTCCTCATTTTAACATCAACAATTTGCAATCATTTAGTTGCCATTATCTTCTCGTACATTCGTAACAATATTATCAATGATTTCTATTTCTCTTTTCTTCACATATATTACAATAACATTGTTAAAGATCATCATCCTCTTCATAAAAAGTGAATTTGTGGTAAAATGATGAACTTGAAACGGTAGTGTCATATATGCAAAATCCAAAATAAAATTCTACTCCTTGCATCTGAATCTACCGAGACCACAAGCATTGCATTCCATAAGGAGCTGGAACACGCCTTAGGCAAAAGTTAGAAGCCAAAATTGTTGGGTCAAACTCTATTTTTTAATCCATTCCTGTCCAAAGTAAATTTGATCATTATTGAATTCCTTAGTAATGGTATAGTGGTGAGGGTTCACTTTCTCTCCATTGTTCCGAATATTATGAACGGAGCAAATTGAATTAGTAAGATTGTCTTATATTAGACATATAATACAGATTTATAATAAAAGCACACCTTATATAATGCAGATTCTAACTATTGTATTTGACATTTCCCAGCAGTGAATGAGGCCAAAAAGGAGGTAGGATTTATTGGTATATTAGATTTCAACTTATGAGAACAAAGGTAACAATCAGTGGATAAAGCTTCATCATCATATCTAAACCTAGGAATGATGATTAATCAGCTCCCTTTTAAATTATTACTATTGTTATATACCAGTGAGTTGGGATTTAAAAAAAAAATCCCATTGGCATGTAGCTCTATTTCATAGGATAGGCTTTGTAGATAACAATTTTCTAAGGGGATTCTTTATATTTGATCTACCAGATTGATTGTCGCATTAGGCAAGCTAATATTCTAATAAAGATTTATATTTAATACATTTATGGTGATTTTTTTTACAAATACTTTAATTTTAGGGATTAAGGATTTAGTTTAGAGTTTAGGAATTATATTTAAGAGTTTAGAATTTATGGACCCTAGTTAGGAATTAGCTAACTATTGTGGCGTTTAATCTAGCGGCACTTTTTCCGACGTTTTTTCTAGCGTTGGGAAGGTTGTTAGCTATGCTTAAAAAAGCCGTTATAGGGCAAAAAAGCCGATAAAAGCTTGTTTTGTTGTGGTGTAGGGTTAGAATTTAGGGTTTAGGTTTTAGGATAATATTGTTAAGGGATTAAGTTTTAACCTATAAACCCTAAATTATAATAACAACCCCTAAACTTTATACCATAAACCTTAAAACTAAGACACTTGTAAAAACTTTTTTTCACCAATGTATAAAATAATTATTATTCTAAATCCCACCAGAATCATTATTTGATGTATCAATAGAGAATTTTGTTTCGTTGCGCTCTGGTTCTCCATAGCTTTACCTTAACTAATTTGGACCGACCTGTGTCGCACACATGATTTTATTGGGTAGTCTCCCAGTAAAAATTTTCTGCATACACAAGACTTCGAACTCAAAACTTGCTAAAGCAATACTAAACTGTTTACCACTTGGACCAACCACGTTGGTAGAAAATAAATAAATGATACATACAGCAATCTTTTAATTATATAGAAAAGCTATGTCATTAATTTTAAAAATAAATAAATGATACATATAACAATCTTTTAATTTTACTTGTAGAATTAAAAAATTCTACGATTAACATATCAAATAATATTTTTTATGAACAAATATTTTTTTATAATCATCTTAAGACTATTTTAAAAAATAATTTTTTATCTAAAATTTTAATTAATTTTAGGAGTATTTGAAGTGATGTATGAGATGAGTAACTCATGTTGTTTAACATTTATCATTAAGTAGGCCATGGATATCCAAGCAAATCTATGTAGTGTTCCCCCCTTTTAATCAGAAAGTAACAATGCCAAATGCAGCAAGACAAATAGACCAAAAAGAGAATACACCCACCTCCTTTTTTTAAGTCTTTCAATTCATATTAGTAAGCAATGGTAGTGGTGATGGATAATTCTCACTTTGATGGGCTTGAGAAAATGCCATTGGCATTTCGCAGGGAGGGGGCCAGTCTTATTCATGCAGCCTTGGGCGATTGATCGGGTCGAATAAAAAAGTTCGAGTTATTTCAATTTATAAGTCCTATTTTACGATTTAAATCTTCTTTGAAATTTTTTCGAATCAAGTCAAGTTTATGAAATTCGAGTCGAGTTTTCGAGTTTCTATACAAATTTAATTGTAATTATTTACAATGTTATAATACATATTGATTCCAATTTAATCGACTTTCTATATTTATATAGGATACTCAAATATATTTCTTCATATTTTCACATGTTATATACATAATATATCAGGCAGAATTGACAGACTTGAACTTGAAAATTGATCAAATAAGTACTAAAAATTTTGAGTTATTCGAATTTTCATTTTATAAATAAAACTTTATTTGAAATTTTTTCTACTCGAGTCGAGTTTATTAAATTACGAGTCGGGTTTTTTTACGTCAAGTCAAATAATTCAATTTTTTTATTCGAGTCTAGTTTTGCTCACCCTACGTGCATGTTCACAAATGAGGAAATATGAGAAAGGAAATGTATGTTCTCATGCAATTCTCCAAATTGAATCCAGGAATTAGGTATTTTGTTTCATGTAATCACTCTAATATTCGATAGCCAACAAGTTTAGAGTTTAAATCTTAACATTTTTTATAAAAATCAAATTTAGATTTTTAATATTAATTTCTATTTTTTCTACTATAGTTGAATTTCTAGATTCGACTAGATTTAGGGGCGAAATTAGAAATTTATAAAGTGACCATAATGAGATTAAAAATTTTGAGTGGGCCATAATAACATTTTAAAAAGATTGAAGAGTTTATAAAACTAATTTTATTTTTTTTTCTAAAAATTTATTCTATTAGCATTGGAAAAAAAAAGTTGGCATGGACTCACGCCCTCAAAACTTACAAATTATATCATAGGCCCTTCCTACCATGTCATCCATAATCCCTTACTAATTAAAAGAATCCACATAACCTATTTTTTCCATGTCATTTATACACTAAGATCATATTTTCCAAATCATCTTCTTCATTCTTGAATCGAATCTCCAAAATCCAATTAAATTTTTATTTTACTCTTTTTCTCGTGCAGCAAATTAGTTGCGAAGATACACGAGTCTTTCGGCTATTTCACGCACAGTCTTCACTCGGATCAGCCAATCAAATTCAGCACTACATTTGCCCCATCACCCAGACGATTTCATAGTTTTATTAGAATTCATGGATTACTGTATTGTA
Organism: Hibiscus mutabilis; assembly: GCA_019671005.1. Lineage (NCBI taxonomy): Eukaryota > Viridiplantae > Streptophyta > Magnoliopsida > Malvales > Malvaceae > Hibiscus > Hibiscus mutabilis. The sequence goes on along the minus strand of CM033719.1, from coordinate 68,095,382 downwards.
CTATCTAAGAAACAAAGGCAAAAATTTTGTTCAAAAAAAAAGAGACAAAACTATTTTATTTGGGATTCATTGATCTACAAGTTTAGCTTAAATAATATAAAAAATATTGTAGGATTTATTGGTTTTAGAATTACAAGATCCAAAAGATTCTTCGATGAGAAATGGAAAAAAAAAATACAAATTTCGATAGATTTTAGAACTTTAATTTATGGTCTTTTCAATTTTTCACAACTAATTTGCTTCACGAGAAAAACAGAAAAATAGAAATTAGTTAGATTTTAGTAGTTCGGCTCAAGAATAAAGAAGATTCTAAATGTGAGAAAAAAAACCCTAACTTTTTAATTTTATTATGTGTTATTGAAGAAGAAGATGATTTGGAAAATCTAATCTTCGTGTATAAATGACATGGAAAAATAGGTGATGTAATTTTTTTTAATTGGTAAGAGATCATAGATGACATGGTAAGAAGTGTCTGTGATATAATTTCTCCTCGAAACCCCTATGTTCCGCCCGTGGCTTGGACAAGAACCCTAAAGTCCAGCCGTTTCGACCAGATCGGACAAGAATCCAGAAGTCCAACTAATTCGACCTTTGGTTTGAATTTTTTTTTTCAACCATTCTCTAAGATGGTATAAGAGAATTGAAGAAGGAAAATTCGGGAAAATATATAGATTGATTAACTTGCATCCAAAACAATGAAAGAGTCTTATCCATTGCCAGCTAAAATCTGCATCAAAGTCATATGGGAAATTTAGGGATTTACTTCTTGTCGTAGCTTCAAAAGAGAAAACAAATAATTCTATTCAAAATATATCCAAAAGCAAAGAGTTAACCTAAATCAAATTATTTATATAACTTCAACTAGCAAATAAACAAAACAGAAGAACGATTAAATGCAAAAAAACAGAAACATCCATCACTTTTTGTGAACCATTACTAGAAGGGCCCGGTTATATGTCGGGAATCATATCACAAACTCATTTAATATAATATTTCAAGAGTGATTATACGCGGAGGTAGTTCAAAGATTTAAAGAGTCGTGTTAAATTTATTAAAATAAGACTTTTAATTTATAATATGAAAGAAGTATGATTTTTTTTTTCAAATCAAGTTCCCTTAATACAAAAAATACTAGATTTATCTCTTACTCAACATAAAAATACTCACAAACATATAAAAAACCAATGGTTTCACTTAAAAAGTGTTGTTCTTCTTGCATGTTTTGAAGTAAAATCATCTACAACGCTTTTAATATTAACTTCTTCCAAAAAGATCGATCTCGATTGCCATTAAAGCAATTTCATTTAGCCTTTCTTGCTACATAATTGTCCGTAAGTATGACTTCACAAACTTCAATTTTAAAAAGCTTCGTTCTGCAGAAGCAACATTAATAGAAAAAGTCAATAAAACTCTATATGCAATTGTCGCATTTGAAAAGTTAATGGAATTGTGCGGTCCTAATCACAATTAATGTTTGGATTAAGTTTTTTTTAAAATGTTATATATATTTATATTACAATATTTTTTGAGAATATATATACATACTATATATTAGAGAACCCATTTGGAGCTCATGTTTTCGAGGCCATATGCGGTCAAACTTATTAAACATGTCCAGAACCGTCCCTGATTATACGAATCAGCTGAATTGTTTGATTCGTTGCTCAATTATGACTCTAGTGTAATCTTGTGAGTGCCTATCAATAACTTAGGATTCTGATCTTATTTTTCAACAACTATGAAACCCTTAAAGAAAAATCATGAAAGAGACAATGTGATGTGTGTTTTCTAGACAAAAAATGCACAAATTATGTGGCACATGGTATATAGTAACACACTGTGGGCTGACCCCCAATGTAACACCAAAGGGTGGAATTCCTTGTGGGGGGAGAAATGACTTTCTGGCTTCTTGGGGATGGAGTTTTGCATAAACCCTAACCAGACAAGTTGCATGAAGATTAACAATGTTTTCTTGAGTGACACCTAACCTAACATTACTCAAAACCTGTTTGTTTATCTCCATGTGCTTGTCTGAACTCCATTGGACATATACAAATAAGTGTCCTTCAATTAGGGTTCAAACACTCATTATACATGCTATATGATTTAGTATTATTTAAGAGTACTAATAATACATGCACGCATAAAACCTTGACAGACATTTCAGGATTAGTGATTTGTTGAAATTATATAGAGTAGGGATACGATCCGTTGACACAATATAAAATTATTTAGTTCTACACATTTTTGGGAGATAAGAGAAAATAGATGATCGGAATTAACAATAGAGAATGAATAGATTTTTTTACGAAAATAAGAAGTGGATTATCCTCAATTTAAATTTTTTAATTCTAGTCATTAAACTCAGGTAATCCAAGATTCTAGGTCATTGTAAAACTAAATAATCTTACATTGTACAAATCTTTTATAATAAAATATAAACTTTTATTTTTTAATAAGAGCAAGAATCTGAATTTCATTCAAAAAATACAACAAATACAACACACCTAAATCATAGAAAGAACATTGAAGACACTACCAATAATACTTTTGAAGAAAGAAAATTAAAATATGTAATTCAAAGAGTTACACATTTTCCAAGAGATAAAATAATTAAAACTAAAAGGGATCATGTATAAATTTACCTTATTCCCAAATAACAATGCGTGGAATTAAAAAATCTAGGGAGTCAAATATAAATATTCCTTTTCTTTTTAAAGTGATATTAACCCAAAATAAAAGAAAGGTAAAAAGGGTAAGGAGTCAATTTGACACGATCATGAGTTTACTTCACCCCTTTCTCTGAAAATCTAAACTTGATTTTATTTAATTTAATTTAATCGTGGCTACAAATCAAACATATAAGTCAAAGAATCCCATGATTACGAAACAAGAACTTGAAGGGAACGAATTACGTTTTCTTTTTTAATTTTCCCATAGTTGAACTTGAATTTTGAGTGTAACCCAATCTAATATTATCCGGTTTGAATGAAATATTGTACGTAGGGCTGCTAATTGAGTTAGCAGCTTGCAAATAATTCGAGTTCGATTCGATTAAAATTTAAGTAATGTTCGACTTGGGTTGACTTGACTCGAGTTTGAGCTTGACTGGAGATTTTAGTGAATTGAGTCGAGCAAGGTTCAACTCAACTTGATAAGTTCGCGAGTAGTTCGTTATTTTCGTTCATCGAAGATTGTTGAGAAACTAAAAAGAGTCTCACACTCTACTATTGACTTCTTCTCTATCACGGCCATGACAAATCCGTTTATTTATCACCACGGTCCTCACGTTTTTTTATTTGCATGTTTATATTAAATTCTAATAGTATCACTAGATTTTACCTATATTTAAAAACAAGGTAAAAATTTTGGCAAACTTAACGAGCAACGAGTTGAGCAACAAAATTTTTTAACGAGCATGAGTCGAGCAAAATTTTATCGCGCATAACGAGCAACAAGCTGAGTCGAGCAACGAGATTTTTTAACGAGCACGAGTTGAGCACTACCTAATTCGCGATCGACTCAATAGATAAGCCCCTAATTGTATGTGATGTCAAGTTTAAATTTATTTTGATTTTCGTTTTTGAATAAATGTGTAAATTCTATCTAAATTTATTATAAGGTAAGTTTAAATATAATTTAATTATCAATCTAGTAGTACATTATAATTGATTCTTATTGCAATTAATCAAAAAGTATATGGATAATTATTCCATGTAATATTGACGGTAGAAATAAATTTTTTTTTATAAGTGTCTTAATTTTAGGGTTTATAGATTTTATTTAAGATTTAAAGTTTAAGAGTTTAAAATTTAAGAGTTGTGATTTGAATTTAGAGTTTAAGATTAAAATATAGGGTTTATAGGTTAAACCCTAATTCTCTAACCTTATTATAAACCCTAAATTTTAATCACGGCTCTTAAATTATAAACCCCTACATTCTAAAATTTAAGTAATACCCTAAATTTTAAACCCTTAATTATAAACTCCTAAAGTATAAATTTTAGATTAAAATTTTAAACCCTAAAATTAAGAAGTGGGATACTTTCTCAAGGTATATTATAGTTGTACGCGTAAAAGTAATTATAATTGTAAAAGAAAAAGGGGGAAATAGCGAAATTAAATTGAATAAGCCCTTTAATCAGTGGGTCCATTGTCAAAATTATTATGTTTTGTCATAAATGTTATGGTGCTCATGAACTCAAGTATCAATCAAACTTCTCCTAAAACCTAAAGCAATTTTTAAACTATTAATTACTATTTTTTAATATATTTATTAGAACGAGTTTAATGACTAATGGACATATATTTTTTTTGATAAGAAGAATATTATTATCATATGCCTCATTAAAAAACTTTCATAAACCTAATAGAGGAAAAAAAGTACACATGATAACAAATTACATTATAACAACATTAAGTCGAAACTGCAAAAGATACTATATCTTCATTGAGGAGATGCATAATACAATCCGGCGGGACTTCAAAAACAATCAAACCAAGGTCTATAGTATTACCCATTTTTGCCATAGCATCAGCTAGTCGATTATCACTCCTGGGGATGTAAAGACAAGAGACACACAAATCCTTCCTACACAACTCCTTAATGTACCAGATAATAGCAAGCGTGCCCCCAATACGATCATCCTGATGAATTAGCTTAATAGCCTCTGCACAATTAGATTCAACAATTATGTGGCGTAAATCCAAATCCCATGCAAAAGAAAGGCCCGAATAAATGATCCAAGATAATAACCATAAATTTTAAAGCTGCTTTATGTCCAAGACGAGAATTGAACCCCCGATCATTGATCAAGGTAGGAAAAATCATTACTATATCACCTAAATCCTTGATTCTTTAATTAATAATTTTAGTGCTAATAGCTGAGACAAATTTTTACCCTTACATTTTTTACGTTGGTAAAAAGATTAATTTTTTTTAGCTTAACATTACTTTTTTTATCAATCGGTTCAATTTGACAAAAAAATCAAGAGTTAAAAGAGGTAGAAAAAAGTTTAAGGGTTAAAATGATTTGTTTATCAAGTTTGAGGGTCAAAAATGTCATTAAACCTTTTAAAAATATTTGTTTTTTTTTTCTGGTACTTACCTCTTTTATATTAATTGATTGTTAGTTGATGTATAAGTGTCCAATATAATATATTGTAAATGAAAAGGAAGTAAATTGGAGACTTCAAAAACTTTTAAAGTAATTGTTTAAGATTGATTTATTACATTGGATAAAATATGATAGAATTTTAATTTAATCTCAGGGAGAAGATATGCCTTTTTATAATTTTAACTTTTGGTGGAATTTGAATTTAAGGAGTGATGTGTTTTATCTGTTATTTAAGTTCGAGCAGTCTAGTTTGTAAGTTTATGTGAGTTTATTTAAATTTAAAATCGAGCACAATTACTATCTCGTACTAGAATATAATGATAAAAAAAATTCCTTTTCTTTTTTTAAAATAATAAACTTTATAATGAAAAATAATTAAAAGTATTAAAACCCAAATTCATAATTAATAAATATAGCATGCATCAATTAAACTAAAAAATCAAGTTCAAACTTGAAGACTTTGAAGCACTCAAATTTTAATTATCCCATCCTAAAATATTGGAATTCTATGGGAATGTTATTTTATCTGCAGAATAATTTATTCTCCTAATAATATTATTAGATTATTTATTTTTGGTACACAATATATTAAAGAATTAAATTATTTGATATTTAAAAAATAACCAACGAGATTGATCCAAGTGGTAAGCAATTTGATATCGCTTAAGCATATCTTAAGTTCGAAGCTTCATGTATGCAGAAAATTTCTGTTGAGAGACTCACCCATTAAAACCAAAGGTACGACACAAGTAGGTCTGAATATATCAAGACAATACCTTAAAAAAATAAAAGAGATATATAATGATTTTTAAACCACTCATTCTAAATAATAGTAGTCATTGAAAATTTTCATCAGATTTTGGGGTCATTGAATTTGATGGTATATCCTATCAACCAATTAAAACAGTAGCTATGCCATTGCTATCTTAATTTATAGGTCCATTATGTCTATATATATATATATATTGTGAAAAAAAATTATTGGTGCCCCTCCAAACCAGACTATCCTTTTCAAACAATAACAAAATAAAAAATATCAAAACTAAAAAAGGGAAAATATTAATCATAAGCATCATTGAAAAAGAAAGGGCAACATGCAAAATTCAAACTCCCCCTTCCATTAAGGGATGAGTATTCAATCGAGTCAATTAGAGTTAAAAAAATTGAACAAAAAATATCTAAAATGATTGAATATTAAATTAAAAACAATATATATATTGAACAATATGAGTCGACGAGAAACAAATTTAAATCAGCCATTTATAAATATGAACGAACTTGAATAAATTTTAAAGTTCATATTTAGAACTGGTCAGATTTGAACAAACATAAAACACATCTAATTTTATTTTACTTTTATTTTAGTCTCAAATGCAAAAAAAGGACTCATTGCCTGCTGCCGTTGGCGACTCCCACCCCCACCCATAAATGTCATCCGTAACTAGTGACGACTTCCCTTGTCACGATAGAAAACAATCGATTTTCTAAATAACTTTTGATATTGACTATTTTTCTAAAAAAATATTGACTTTTTCCTTTTTAAATTAGCCTCATTGACTACATGTTAATATAAATAAAATTTTATTTTCTATTGTGCCTCTAACTTTGTCAATTGGCACTACCCGAAATTATTCTTTAAATGACCTAAATTCCTTTATTTTTGGTATTTGATTATTTTATTGACTTCAAATTAGTCATTATTATATGGTATTTAGTTATGAACTTAAATAAAAGTAAAAGAAGTTAGCATTGATTGCTCCTGCTGAAATTTCACTTTCATCCTCTATGTCAACTAAATGTCACACTATAACCCCTTTCAATTTTTGTTAATGAGTTGAAGCTTTGATATTTTTTAATTATATATGAACTTTTTGTTTTTCTTTTAATTTATTTAAACTAGAATTCAATATGTGATGAAACAAACTTTTAAATTTCATAAACAAAATTACTTGAGTGACACGTGGTTTAAAATTATATTTTTAAACTATTAATATGTAATTTATAAATATATATGTGTGATGATTTTTCAATTTCATCTGAGAAGTAAAAAAATTTACTGTCAAATTACATATATATAAAATTTAAGGAAAAATCTAGAGTAAACGTCATGTACTGATATATACTGATATGCACCATTAACTATTTTAATAACTTTTAAAATCATTAGGACCTAAAGCATAATTATTCTTTTTTACAATAAAATATGTTGAAACATATTTTCAGGTTTATTTTTTTATTTTTAATTCAAAAATATAATTTTTTATTAAAACATTAAGACCAAAAACTTAAAAAAATTTATTAAATATTTGTCAATACTATCCAAAAATACAGCTCAACCTCAGCAATTAATTCATAAATATAGTACTTTATAAAAGAAATTGTAGAGTGGAGGTATCATAAGCATGAAAAAAGAAGAGTGAGTGAGTGAGTTAGTCTTTTCCAAATATATAATGACGTGTCATTTCCAAAATATAATTTTCTAAAATAGGCCATATTCATTATTACGTGTCATTCGCCTCTTTTTCCGTCAAAGCTAATAAATTTAAAATTAAATAATTATCTCATGTAATAATTATTATAAATTTCCCCATCATTCTCTTCGTTTCATCTCCCTCTCCTTTTCTTTCTTTCTTTCTTTCTTTCCTTCCTTTTTTTTCTATCCAAACAAACAAGTTTTCTGTTTTTGCAGTTTCATGTTTTTCAACTTTGAGTGTAACAATTTCCCCACATTGTTTATTACGAAAACGAGTGAAAGAAACTCTGAGTTTCTCTCTTTTCACTGTAAAACATCACAGGTACGTCTCTCTTTCACCAGAAAAAATTGTTCATTGTCGGCAATTTTCTATATCAAAATCTTTTACTATTTTCCATTTCGTTCGATCTTTTCTTTTTTGATAATTTTCCTTTTGGTTTTTGGAATTGTTATCAGGTGAAGAAATGAATGGGAGCACTATTCGTCTCGAATTTTAGGGCGTAGGGCATAGTTCTTTTATTTGAATTTTTTTCTATCAATTCTGTAAGCCAAATTAGTGTTGGGTTTTGTATTTTTTTTATTTAATTATCATAAGTTTGTGATCTTGTTTGGGTACTAAGGCAAATTTGCATAATGGACAAGAATTAGATGTAGAGAGGGATTAAAAAAATGACAGATTTTCAAGCTTTACAGCAAAAGGCAGACTCTTCAAATGATGCCACGGCTGAATTTGAAAGGGGTTTAGAGGAATTAATGAGGGGGCATTTAGATGATTGTATGTCATTTGCATCATGTAGTTCTAATATAAATCCTGATGATGAAGATGCCGAGGGTGATCAGCTTGTTAGGAGGAGAAGAAGGTCAGATCTTGAAGGCGATGATTTAGCCGAATCATCCGCTGCTAGGAGGCGGCATTCCAGGATTTTGAGTAGGTGGGCTACTAGGCAGGCTCAGGAAATGATAACCACGATTGAGAGGAGGAATAGGGAGTCTGAATTGATGGCTTTAGCTGGTTTACATACCGTTTCAACACTCGACTCTTCGTTCTTGCGAGAGTCGCAGTCTCCTAATTCTAGGCGACAAGGAGGGACCACCGAGAGGCCTAGTACACAGGCTTCTTCGATTTTGCAAATGTGGAGGGAGTTGGAGGATGAGCATATGTTGAATAGGGCGCGAGAGAGGGTGAGGGAAAGGATGAGGCAGCAGACAAATGCTGATGGCAATACGACAATGTCTAGTACGACTTTGTCCGAGAGTCATGGGAGTGAGAATCATGGTAGTGTTGTCGATGCAAGTGAGAGTGAAAACGAGTACGGAACATGGTCGAATGAGCAGGGTGTGTCGCTGAATGATGGTGGGGATAATAATGGGTCTAGTAGGGAGCATTCTCCTGATCTTGGTGAAGTTGAGAGGGAAAGGGTCAGGCAGATCGTTCGTGGATGGATGGAGAGTGGGATCAGCGATCATTCGTCATCCCGTGTATCCGGTGTTGGCGGTCCTAGAGATGAATGGCTTGGTGAAACAGAACGTGAGAGAGTTAGAATTGTCCGGGAGTGGATGCAAATGACGAGTCAGCAGCGAGGAGTTCGTGGGGGACGAAGGGAAGATCATCTGGCAGCTGCCACAATTGATGCGCAAGTCGATCAACCTCGTGAAGGCTCAGTTTCTGACCATGATGAAGGCCAACCAGAGCATATTCGGAGGGACTTGCTGAGGTTGCGTGGACGGCAAGCTGTTATAGACTTGCTAATGAGGATTGAGAGAGAGAGACAGAGGGAACTTCAGTCTCTATTAGAGCACCGTGCTGTTTCTGATTTTGCTCATCGATACCGCATTCAGGTCTGTTGGCCCCATTTTCATACCTCCAGTGAATTATATTCAGCTATACGTTGTATATATTTGTTATAACTTTGCTAATTTGCTAAAAATATCTGAAATATGCTGGAGCCTAGATCGAGTTAAAGTAAACATGGCAGATTTTGGTGCTATTTGGTGTTGCGTCCAACTTTGTTGCATGCTCGTATGTATTCCCTTATTTGATTTATTTCATATATTTGGTTGTAATTTAAGGATTACAAATTGTTCTCTATGTGCATGGATAGTAGTTCCATCATTTCAGCAAGGTTTTGCGTCCAACTAGTATTATAGTTTCATGTGGGATTAACCTGTTTCAATGTTGGGACGACTGACCCTCAATGATGCTCTACTCTAGGCTGACTTAATATACATAGGGATAACTTCACTTATTTATCCTCTTTCTAATTCTTCGTAACTACGATATACTTCAGTTTCCATTATTCTTTCCTTCTTTGCTACTGCCGGTTTGGAATTAAGAGGCAGAAATATTCATGCTAGGTGGGAAATTGAAAGTTGATGTGTGCTTCTTTTCGTTGTAGAAAAACAAAACTTGCTATATACGTTTTGTTTTATAGAAAAAAGTATGTTGATGTCGGAATTATCTTTTACTCGTCATACCTGGACTATTCTGTAATCGCATATCTTGATGTTAATATGTTTTTTGGTTTTGCTCGATGAAAGTTCTTCTCTAGATGACCTTTTTATTTGCATATGTGGGCATACTTAACTAGCAATACATTTAAATCTGCAGTCACTACTCAGAGGTAGATTCTTACGAAATGAAAGACCTGTTGAAGAGGAGAGACCACCTTCAATGGCAGCGAGTGAATTAATTCAATTAAGACAATGGCACACTGTATCTGGCTTGAGGTATGAAATGTTGTCATTCATGCTCAGATTACTATTGTTTTTTTTTTTTTTTTGAAGAGTTTCACAGTTGTACAAAATATTTTGGTGATGGCTTGAACAATTCCTTGTAATGCTGCTTTCAGCTCACTCAAATGTGAAGCTCTCATAGTTTCATTGATTTGCTTAACAGCTAATTCTTTTTCTCATTTAGGGAAGGGTTCCGCAACAGGTTAGAAACCATTGTCCGTGGTCAAGCAAGCAGCAATTCAGAAACCACGTCTAGAAATGTCATTGATGATTCTAGAAATGAACTTCCCCAATCAAACACGTTTGAGGATGTTCAACATGATCAAATTGAGCATACACAATCTATCAGTTTGGAAATCACACGGTCACAAACTGGAGATATGGTTAGCAACAACATGGCTGTTGAGAGCATAAATTGGCAAGGAAATGCTAACCAAGGTGGGAATTGGCAGGAGCCAACAACCAATGATGAGCAAGCAAGTTGGCCACAACCAACCTATGCTCTATTCAATGAACGGAGAGATGGCAATGCAGAAGAACTGGATACTAACTGGCAAGAAGGCCCAGTTAGTGAATATCGCCAAGAAAATCCTGGGGATGTAAATGGAGAAGAAAGTCATCCACAGGGAGGCCAAAGGGTTTTGCATGAGGATGGCTCTCGGGAAGTTGTTGATAATTGGTCAGAAGGGCCTTCTGATCTTCCAAGCGCACGTCGTGCAATCCCAGTTAGAAGGTTCAATAGATTTCATCCACCTGAAGATGATAATGTGTATAGTATGGAACTTAGAGAACTTCTGAACAGGTATTTGATCACGGTATTTTTTATGCTAGCAAGTAAAGATGCTATAACTTGTTTGATGGTTGATATAAATTTAATTTGCAGGAGAAGTGTCTCTAATCTTCTTCGAAGTGGATTCCGGGAAAGTCTAGATCAATTAATTCATTCTTATGTGGAAAGACAAGGTCGTTCTCCAATCGATTGGGATCTACGTAGAAACTTGCCAACTCCAGCCTCACCAGAGCATGATCAAGAGCAGCAGAGAGATGGAACAACTGATGATCGGAATGATACGATTAACAGACCGTCACTGGTGTTACCTTCTCCTCCGGTGCCTCCACCACAACCACTATGGCATCAAGACTTACATCAAACCAGCTGGTCTCGGCACGGCATAAATAGATCAGAAATTGTGAGCCATCTTTCTTATTTGTGCAACTGTATACTATCAAATCATTTCCACTCCATTCTTTATAGTGTTGCGTTAGATGTCAAGTTTTCTCTTGGAATCAATGTTTAACATATTAGAGGTGGGCTGTAGGATCATGGTAGTGAGTTTTATACCTAAGAATAGTTAAAATTATCCATGGAAACCATACTATCTGGAGAGATATTTCGTTAGATAAGAAATTGAATTACGTACTGGGGATTTTTTGTCTCTCCCTCATTGAGATTTGAGGGTGGTAATTTTTGTAAATTATGCAGCTTTTTTCCTATCATTATAGGTTGTCAGTCTTGGCTTGTTCAATAGTTGCTGAATATTATCAGGACATAGGCCCATTCATCTTACTCTCCATTCCATGGGTGGTACTTTTTGTCACTGTGACTTTTAAGTAATTTACAAGGTTGCTTATTTCGAGCAGGAATGGGAGATGGCTAATGATCTTAGAGCCGATATGGCTAGGCTCCAGCAAGGCATGAGCCACATGCAGAGGATGCTGGAAGCCTGCATGGATATGCAGCTCGAGTTGCAGAGATCTGTCAGGCAGGAAGTTTCTGCAGCGTTGAATAGATCAGCTGGTGAAAAAGGTTTGTAAATCCTCCCAACTTTTTTCCCTCCTTAAAACCATTATTCCAGACATAACTTTTATTACAGTTTTGACTGCAGAAACATCGGAGGATGGATCCAAATGGGGTCATGTGAGGCAAGGGACTTGCTGTGTTTGTTGTGATAGCCATATTGATTCACTCTTGTACAGGTTTTACCTTCTTTTTAACTTTCACTCATTTTGCTTTCCATGCTCAATATGATCGGCTAACACTGGCATATGCACAACTCCTTCAATGCTGATCTATATACTATAACCATCGATTAAATGATAAAAAATAATAATGGTTGCAGATGTGGACACATGTGCACGTGTTCAAAATGCGCGAATGAGTTGGTTCGAGGGGGAGGAAAATGCCCGTTGTGCCGAGCACCCATTGTGGAGGTAATCCGTGCATACTCGATACTGTAAAGAGATGAAAGAAGAGAATAAGTAGAGGTTGTAAGGTAAGAGTAAAGAGTAAGAGAAGCCAATTTGAGTTAAAAGGGCTCCATTCCAATTAGAAGAGTGTGAAGTTGTTGCCTTTGGGAGGTGTATTTTCTGATGAATCCTGGAACGCTATGCTTTTGTATAATTGGAATAACAATTGGCATCATTATTCATTCATTAATAAATAAAATGTGGCTATAATTTTTAAATTAAAAGAAAACACAATCTTGTTTATGCCTAACAAGTTTAGGAGAAAATGAGGGTTTCCATAATAATAAGTTGTTTATTCATTAAAGTATGATGATACTGGCATTAACACCTGATTTGATGGAAGTACAAGAGTAATTAAGATTAAGCAGCAGGGTCTTTGTTGTGCATCTCGGCCTTGATAGCGGAAGCCAGCTGATCATAAGCTTCGCCCCACGCACCCTTCATCTCCTCACTCCATTTCTCTTCTCCCATGGCTTCTTTCACTGTCCTTAAGAGCGCCTCTTTCACCACCTGCATGCATTACATATTTCTCAACGACTTTACTGATTTAAATTAATCCCGCTCCATATTCATTCATAAGCAAAGACAGACACATAATTTTATGTTTTAATCTTTCAGGGCCACTGTCCCCTCGAACCCATAGGAATAGGATAAATACCTCAAAATGGGGGTCCATGACACCACTGTTGACATGAACGGCGCCCAAATAGTTGAGAGTTGTATCAGCCACCACCACTTCCCCTTTCTCTCTTAGCTGAATGGCCGACTCACATGTCTTTTCTTACAACAAACAAACAAATAATATCCCTGTTAAATCCATCCATCCTTTTAAAAATTATTATTAGGAGGAGAAAGAAAAGGACAGACCATCTTGAAAACCTTGACAGCATGAGCTTTGAGCTCCGGATTGTTCTGAGGAATCTCGTCGGAGTCCCTCAGAAAACTGAACATGTTCTTGGCAGCCGGTGCTATCTCCAATATCCTAGTTTCCATCAATGAATATATACACATAAAGAAGAAGAAGAAGAAGAAGATAATAAAAAAGAGAGAATTGTTGTTTACAGAGAAAAGAAGAGCAAGCTGAAATGAGGGATGTCTTGCTTCAGAACCTCCCATGATGCCTTCACCAACGCTTCTTGCTTCTCTGTGAAACCCATCTCACAAACAACCTATTCCTTTCTCTAAGAGCGGTGTGGGGGACCTTTCTCTATATATAGAGACAGAGAGAGATTTGTTTTAAACAAGGTATCTTTTCCCCTTTAATTTATGTAAGAAAATAATTACTTATGTATGACAATAGCACTCAGAACAAATGTAACTGCTTCTGGTAGTATTATTATTATTATTATATGAATTCAATACAGCTCATCTTTATTTGTCTTTGTTTGAGTATCTTAGACGTGCATTCATGATTTTGTTTCAACTTTCAAGATACGATCCTTTATTTTCCACATATTTTCATTTTCTTTCGATTAATTAAAATTTTCTCACATATTTTGAAAAAATGGAACGAAAGTTCAATCAATATTCTGTCGATTCGATATTTAAATTGAATTATTTTCTGTTTGCGTTAGTTTTGAATTGTGGTCATCTAGATTTCAATTTTGATTTTTTTTAAATTAGATCGTTACTAATTTTATTAATTTCATGTTCAAGTGAACGGTCAAATTTTTACTCATTGAACCGATATACCTTTGGCCAGTTCAGTTAGTTGATTCAATTAATTGAATTAATGGTTAGGATTGAAAAATATAGTTTGATGGGTAGATTTAGGTTTGGTTTTATATATTTTATACTATAAATATATTTAAAATAATAGAAAAAATTAGTATATATATAATTTTTATTTTTCTGTTTGAAATTTCAAAAACTGATAACCACCCGAAATAATCAACAAAACGGATCTTATAACAAAAAAACCCAAACTGAAACATACTAAACCAAATTGAATTAGTCGGTTTTGATTTAAAGAAAATGCTCTCATAGGTCCAACTCATTATAATGATTCCAAATTCGAGTCGATTTGAATTTGACATGCTATGGTTTTAGGAGGTTAGAAAAATAAATCAGTTTAAGTTTGAGTTAATTAAGGTTCAAGTTGAACCAATTTAAATTATTAATTTTTATTATGGAATTAAATTAAATTAAGTTTAAATTGTTCTGATCAAATTTTTATATTCGAATAAAAAACGTGAGGTCTAGTGTTACTTGTGGGGAACTTGGTTGCTTTTGCTTAAACAAGTTTTAGTTTTGGGAATGATCCGTATTGTATGGAATTGACCTCAACCGCTCTCTTTCTATTTCCCTCATTTTCATCCTTTCCACGAGATACACATAAAAAAGGACTACATCAGGCTATTCATTTTATTTCAAATATTCATGTTCGATATATATATATATATATATATATATATAATTTTTTCAAACACTCTTGAAATACGATGGTAAAAATGTTTTTTTCAGTCATCGAACTCGAATTCAAATAACACAATATTTGATTTTATAGTTTTAGTTAAAATTAAGGTTTTTGTGGTCTAAAATTCTGGTCATTTTTTGTTAATAATTTGGATTATTTAACGTTTGATTCTTAATAAAGTCTTTTTTAAATATGTATATATTGAGTGATTGAAGACAATATCATACATATACATCGTTATCCTCGTTTGCCTTAGTTTGTGTTAACATGTGTCTTCGACACTATTGTGCATATTTTTCCCTTTCTGAACAAAGTTCATACAATTTTTTCTTTTTTTTGGTCATCGATAATATAAATTTGATCAATTCTAGATATTTTAAGAAAGGAATTAAACCTTTTTATCGTGTGTTGGTTTATTTTTCATCTTTGTTATATTTATATATATATATATATATGAAAAAAAGTTTAATATACAGTCCGGTTAAATTAAAGCTTACACATGTTTTTCAAATTTAGGGGTTGGGGTTTAGTTTAAGGGTTTAAGTTGTAGGGTTTGGAATTTAAGGTTTAGGGGTTAGGGTTTTAGATTTTATAGAAGGGTTGTGTAAATATTTTACACGGATTGTGTATCAAAATAAAACTCATATATATATATATATTATTTTTTGAAAGCTCGCAAATTGTTCTTGTTTATTATTATTAATTTACGTTTTCAAATTATTCAAGATAGTTGAACCATCCCATTCAATTGATTGAACCAAAACCTATAAGTCAATCTCGTTCAACCATGATTTCACATCCCCATTATTTATTTCTTAATTCTATTCTCAAATCTCAAATAATTTTGGTTTTGATTTTTTTAAATTTTATTTGTTTGAATTTGACAGAAAAATCCCCAAACTGTCCAAACATTTTATCACTTATTCTCTGTCATTGCAGAATAATTTGTATCTATTTATTTATGTATAATATATCAATGATGCATTGTATGTACCATTTTTTTGGAATTTTATGTACCAATCATGATATAACATGCGGCACAATTAATTAATCTTTTGGGATATTAAATAGGCTTAAATAAAAATAAGTGCCTAAATTATACTATTTTTTTAACTTTATGTGCCTAAAGTATTTTTTGTAAAAATAGGTGCCTAAAATTTCAAAAGGTGTAATTTTAGGTGCTCAGCTGTTAAAAAAATCGTTATCAATTCACAACACGACACATGACATGAATATTGTTCTTTTAATTATTTTTGAAAAAAAAATTAAAATATATTTTTTTAAAAATCTCAAAATTTACAAAATGTTCAAATCAGTCCCTAAAAATCCCTAAATCCTAAATCCTTACCGCCGCTGTCGCTGGCCGCCCTCTCCGACCATACCCGTTTAGTCGCCAGACCCAGCCGGGCATTTTCTCCAACTCACTGTCGCCGAAAACCAGCGAACGATATACCAATCGAACGGTTATTTCACGTTCGACGTTCAATGTTCGGTTGGCACACCGTTCGTCGGTTTTCGGCAACGTCGAGTAAAGGGAAATGGTCGGCTGGGTCCGGCGATCGAAAGGGTGGGGCCGGCGGCGGCAGCGGTGAGGATTTGGGGATTTGAGGACTATTTTAGAAAGTTTTAGAATTTTAATATTTTTTTGTAAAATTTTAAATTATTAAAGAAAATAATTTAAAGAAATAAAAAATGACACGTGTCAATTTGTATTGGTTAACGAGTTTTTTAACGGTAATTAACAGCCAGGCGCATAAAATTTTAATTTTTGAAACTTTAAGCATCTATTTTTACAAAAAAAATTACTGTAGGCACATAAATTTCAAAAAAGACATACTTTAAGCACTTATTCTCATTTAAGCCTATTAAATATACCGATAAACATGGGCTTGAACTTAAAAGGAAATGAAATCAAGCAATGGCCCGGCCCTAAACACCTCTGTTTTTGGGCATAAGATAATAAAAGGCCGTGTCCATTGCCGGACTTGATTTGTCCCCTTAATGGATTGTTTTATTTCTCTTTATATTTAAAAAGAAATAATTGTATTGTTCAAAAAAAAGAAATAATTGTTTTTATTGCAAAATTAATTTTAGTTTGTATTGTGTTTCAAAAATATCCCTTAAAATAATGTTATGTCCTATTTAGATCTAACAATACACAATTATTATCGATTTAATCTTAATTTAGTTGACACGTATTCTAGAGGATTTTTGAAATTTTTGTGAATAAATATTGTAATATTATATCCCAAAAAAAAAACATCAAGCTGCTACAAACTATAACATTCTAAAAGGGGCTAAACAATAATCCCTCGAGCAGCACAAAGTTGAACATTCGCATTGTCACTTATGTCTATACATTTTTGTTGTGTTATATTCTAAACTACATCCTTTATAATATCAAAAACAGAATTAACAGATTTAAATGAGTTTTGAAATTTTTGTACAATATTTCTTTTGAATTTTTTTCACGGTATCTTTTTCTCCAGGAAAATATTTTCATTTCGCCTGTGTACATTAAAATAATCTAATAAAGATATATATTACAAAGCTTGTAATTAATCAAATTAATTTTGCAGAAAATAAAACAATTGATGATTGATTGGTAGTAACTGAAAGTAGTTTGAATCGTCAGTAAAGTTCGTACGTAAAACATACTAATTTTTTGTCACAACGTAAAATAAAACACAAAACAAAGTTAATATAAAGGAAAAAAAAAATTATATACACAGTTTGTGTAAACTTCAATTTACACGTGTCTTTTGATTTTAGGAATTAAGGTTTTAGTTTAGAGTTTAAAATTTAAGGATTTATGTTGTAAAGTTTAAAATTTAAGGTTAGCTATTAGAATTTATTGTATTTGATTTAAATTTTAGGGTTTAATTTTTTAGGGTTAAGAATTTAAATTTTATAATATAAATATACATACTTATATAAATTTAATTTTATACAATATATATCAAAATTTTACCCTTAATATAAATCAATCGGAATTATTTTAGGAAAAAAAAAACATGAAATAAATGATTTCCTACCAAAAGAGACAAAACAGTTGCATATGCCCAAAGCACATTGCACCATTCCCGCTTTCTATCACGTTCTCGAGAAAAAATCATCTCCGAAAATTTCAAATCAAATCAGTTATGGCAGATCCCAAAGCCCCCTATTCTACTTGAAAACTTTATCCCCATGAACAATCCTTAAAAATCAAGCAAAATCAACCAAAAACAACTAACAAAATAATTTCTTTATTTTGACAATAATTTAAAATTTCAAAAATTATGCAATAATTTAACCTTCTCATACGTACGAATTGTTCAAAAAAAAATTCAAACAAGTTGACAAATACCCTTGCAAGGGACAAAATCAGAGTTAATAATTGAGGGATAGAAACAAAGTTAAGGAGGAGATGGGTTCAAATTAAAAGAAGAAGAAGAAGCAAATACAATATATAACCATAAATATAAATCGGAAACTAAAGCAATATAAATGAAAATATTTAACATGTATATAGATCGGATCCATAAACCAAACAAAAACAACAATAAAAAAGAAAATTGTCTGATTATTGCAGATTTATATCTAAACTGTTTTGAATCCTGGTGGTGGTAGAGATTTGCGTGTAATTTCAATTCGATACATACAGAAAATAAATGAAAAAATTACATGCAAAAACCCAAAAATAAACAAATATATATAATAATTTCATGTACGTGGGCACCTTCTTTTAGCGATGGGATCATGAAAACCAGCTTCGAAAAACGCATCGACTTCATCTCTGTTGAGGATCTCGAAGAACTGGAATTCAGACAGCTTCCGTTTACACGAAACATTTGTTTTCCTAGGTTTCCTTGGTGCTCCAGGACATGCCAAAACCGCCGGGATCTTGTTTTCTTCCGAGGTCGGCGTTGAACACTCGCTGTTACTGCTGCTACTGTCATCTCGATCCTTGTTTTCTTGCTGAGTTTCGGTTCCAATTTGATCGGAAGATTGAATGTTTAGTTTGGGTAACTTTGCTTTCTCCAAATCTTGGAGTAATCCAAGATCTGTAGACATTATTGTTTAAAAAAACAAAGGAAAAAAACAAACCAGAAAGAGAGACGAAGAATATGAAGAAGAAGATGTGTAATTGAAGGTAAGAGAAAGGCTGAGGGAGTAGGGAGTGTGGGATCCTTTTATATTCTTCTCTACGGAATTTACTGTTCAATTTTCCAACCTTCTTTTTATTTATTTATTTTCAAGATCAAATCAAATAATAATAATAATAATAATAATAATAATGAATTTGGATATTGCTTTTCGGTGCGGAAAACTTTGAGTTGGGTGGGTTGCTTTCTTAGGCTTTTTTACCTCATTTTCTTTTAGCTTTTTGCTTGCGTAGCTATGGAGAAAGAGGAAGGTTTTGTTTTCATTTTCTCCTTCTTTCTTTCTTCCCAATGTTCGGGAATGGAAGAAAATACTGTAATCCGAATTTGTACAACAATTTTTGTATTAATATTTTGCTTTTTTTGATTGGACAGTTTCAGAAAATAATTAAATACCACGAGACAAATAAATACAATAACATATAAGGATGACGAAAGACGTTGAACCTTCAAAGTTTCAATATGTATGACCTTATCAAAAGGATTTTTGTGTAGGGAAATGTGTTTTTTCATTAAAATTTTTTTGGGTTAGATCGAGTTTAGATGAAATGTGTTATATATTTACTAAAATGTCCAATCATTTAAATTGTATACTTATTTTTATTTTAAAATATATTAATTTTATAAGAATTTTAATTATTTTAAATATAGACGGATGCATGATTTTATGTTAAAGTGCGAACTTATCATATAAAAATTTTAAATTTCCATAAAACAACTATAATTTTCAATCCCGCTCTGTCCATCCCTTGATCGAGGTGAATCAAGTTTAGCTATATATAAATAAAAACTGAGTCTGGATTGATCAATGTTGATTAATAGGCATGCTGTTGTCGGGCCACTTGACGATGTTTCAGTGTCTTAGTTTTTCTCCTATGGTTTGTCATATTTGTGGGAGTTTTTTTATTATTTTTATGTAATTTTTTATATACGATTATCCACAATAAATGTTAAAAATTTAAATTCATACAAAGACAAAATGACTGTATATCTTTAATTATTCGGTCAATAAACGAGTCTCCATTTTTATTATTTTTGATGCCCTATTCTAAACTTTTGGTTTCTATGTTGCTATGATTACTTGAGTGTAACGTGTATTTTCTTTGTACACTAATGATTTTGAAGTATTATACTTTTTATCACACTTTTCTTTCTTTCGTTGTTTGAATTATTTTTTAAATGATTCGATTATGAAGAGAATTTTTAACGAGACGTCACTTTTAAAAAAAACAACAAAAATTATAAATGTATCAAACTTTATATAAATATAAAATATTTTAAATATGAAATATACAACTTACTTGATCCGGTAACAGTATTATAAATGTATCAATTTGTTTTAAATCACTTTATCCTTGTATTACATGAAAAAATATTATATAACATCCATTCAATATGAGGTAATGAATTATTATATCGTAAATGTGATTAATTTTGTTGATCTTTAGGTTTAAGTTCAAATATTTTTTTGAGTAATATTAAGGTGATTACAAGGTAGTATATGTTCATATATATTCTTAATTTTTAATTTGACAATGCGCACACACATTGCCAACAAAGCGATTTAAACTCATGTCTCTTAAGATAAAAATCATTTATTTTTTACTGAGACCACTTGTTGGGTTTAGATTTAAATTCAAATATAATATATTAAAATTTACTGTTTAATGATTTTTTCTATGAAAAAACTAAAGCGTTTGTAATTTAATCGATTAAACTTGAATTTTATTTCAATTAAATATGTGTTAAATAATTGTGTACGAAATAAATTTTCAATTCAAATTATTTTGATGTTTTGGTTTGGATCAGCAAACACGTCCTTAATGATTTTTCAGTTATAATATGCTCTTCGAGGTTGTGTTTTTCTTTCTGCAACCTTTTAAACTGAAACGTGTCAACTTATCATAACAGCTAACATATGAGACCGGATACAGACAATAAGACCCCACATTCCTTTATCAGTTAATTTTGTTTCGCTTTAGAGGATTCCAATTATAACATGAGGAACGTGAAATTTACGTCGAAGACAAAAGGTGGTAACTATTCTGTCTTCTCTACTTACCCACGCCCTGTCACAGAGCGTGGAAAACACCCTCTCCTACTTTCTTTCTTTTTTTTTATCCGATATTCTTTTTCTATTTATGAAAACCTTATTTTACTTCGAATTGAAATAAATGCATTCACTCTTCCTGTAATTAAATTGACCGTTGTTTCGATTTATTTTATCTCTATTAATCAGGAATGGACCGAGAGTATAAGAAAAAGTCATATTTTTTGAAAATTTTAAAATTTTTATATAGTTTAAAAAAATTATTTATATTTTATATTAATAATTTAATTCCATACTCTTGAAATTTTAAAATTTTAATATAATTTTATCAAATATAAAAATTTGTGTCCTTAACATAAAATATTACGTTTGTCCATGCTATTTAGTATCCATGTCTATTCATATTTAGCATCAGACATATATAATTTTAAACAATTACTATAAATGATCACATCCATGTTTTTTAAAGAAAACATTTCTTGTAGTTAATCTTACATATATTATAATTTTAAAAATTATAATAGGAAATGTTAATTTATTTTTACTTTACATATTTTGGCAACTAAAATTGTATTTTCGTTGGAAATCAAAGCAAATTTTGCACTATATAGAATTTTGAAATATGGGATGTATATAAGCTTTTACAGTAGGGTTTAAACAATAGTAATTATTCCATGCACAAGCGCTTGGAAAAACTTTGTTTATACAAATGCCTTAGTTTTAGGGCTTAGGGATTCTATTTAGAGTTTAAGGGTTTAAGTGTTGTAGTTTTGAATTTAGGGGATGTTGATAGAATTTTAGGTTTGGGATTAAAATTTAGAGTTTACAGGTTAAAACATAAAACCCTAAGCATATTATCCTAGAACCTAAACCTTAACCATAAACTCTAAATTTAAACCCATATACTAAAACCCCTAAACTCTAAACCCTAAAATTAAGATGGTTGTTGAAATAAAAAGTTTCTACCACATATGTATGGGATAATAATTCTTAAACAAATTTGTTTTAAAATATGGGATATAAAATATATATGTATAATTTATAAAAGAAAAAGAATTAAACAAATGAACGTTATGTTGCTTTGCATAACAATATTGTAAATCCGCTAGAGTTACATTTCATTGATCTGCCGATTTAATTTTGTAAGGTTGACATCAAAACCCTACAATGAAATCATATCATTATTGATCAATCCACCTCACTTCTTTAAAACTCTTAATCATCAGTTTAAATGTCATTTAAACGAAAAATATAGGAAACAGATGGATATAAAACAAAGCAAAAAGTACTCAGCATTGATCATTTTCCCATTGATTTTCACCATTTTTTTATTTTTTGTTTAGCCATAGGCATCCGACTCATTGACCGATTAATTCGGATCAAAATTTGCAGAAATCCGATATGAATTATAAGAGGGACGTAGGGATTAGGCGGTAGATTATGGTATGTGTCTGCTTCTCTCTCCTCTATCTGTTTAACATAGGATACCATGTTAGAGCCTCGAATACTCTTATCTAACCAGATTTCTTCCTTGAGTATTTTAATGGAGAAATTTAATGGATTTGGTTTCACCAAATACCACCAACTCATATTCACCAAAGACAATGAATCTTTCCACGTGAAATCTGTCTGTTTCCACCTGCATGTTTTTCACCGCTTAAATCCCTTCGCTTTTCCATCTCTCTTTTTAAAAAGCTACTAAACTGCATTATATCTTAGATTATACTCCATAAAATAAACAAACAAATTAAACCCACGTATAAGCTGCTTGGTAAGTTGTGAAACCATGATTTTTACCCAGAATTGATCTGGGGAAAATACATGCAGTATTTTTATATAAAACCCTAATGATGCGAAAGTCAATGGGTGAAAACCCTTTTTGAGGTTCTTCATGAACTAATAAAACCAGACAACAACGTTCCAAATCTCCAAACTTTATTCCTTGTGTCAGAGCTTGTTTAAGAATCTTTTTCCCCTTCTTTCTTAAGCTTTTTCTTTCTTTCTTTTTTCTTCTTCCTTTTTCCTTGTATTATATCGGGATAAGAAGATTTCACAACAAGCCTTGTTTTAAGGGTTCCTTCATTTGTAATCTTTCTTGTTAATTAGTAGTAATAGAATAAGTTGTGGGAGAGTAGAAAACGAAAAAGATTTCTAGACTTCAAAGGTTGTTTTCACCGGAAATTCATTACATGCAGTGGCGGATTTAGAGATATTTTCACTCTTGAAAATTCATGGTGGGCGCAACTCAATATTTGAGACATACGGTAGTATGCGTGTGAGCTGTACTTATTTTTTGTGAAATATATATAAATGGATATAAAATATAAAAAATTAACTGCACTATGGGTAAGATTAAAATCAGAAAATTTAAAGATTAAGACCCACAAAAACAAGTTGATTACGCGTAGTTGTTTCATTTTCTTTAGCTAACTAGTTGGCTCATTGAAGATGGGCTACTCCCTTGCTACCTGTATTATTGAGTTTTGGTTTGGATTTGCATGTGCCTTTTCTCTTTCTTTTCCTTTCTTTTCATTTTCTTCTAATCTTTGATTAAGCATGACATAGAAAACGAACATCGCTTATGGATATGTGTTAGATACGAGTATGTTCAATTTTATTCTAATTTTTTAAGATATTTGAAAAATCACATACGTTATATGTTTTTTGTTCAATTATTTCATATATGAATATTTAAAAATAAATCAGTGTAGCATGAAGCTAAGATAAATAGAATAGAAATTATATGAGAAAAAATGTCGAATATTAATGTATAATTCAATTATATGAAAAAACAAAAACAAAAGAAATAGTATGGTCTATAGTTACTTATTTCATTGTCTAGAGAAATCAAACTATATGAATTAGTATTATTATCTCTTAGAAATATAATTTATTGTGTTTTATCATGAAATATTATATCATCGAAGCATGATTAGTAACAAACGGTCAAAACCGATGAAATTTTTAATTTTTTTAATAGTGTTAAGGTGATTTATTAAAATGATGTTAATTCTTTAGTTAAATATAAAAAATATGGCTGAAAACATATAGAGTAGGCTGTGAAAATGGCTTACACCGAAAGGATATTAATTTGTTATCAGTCTTTAAATAGCTTTGATTATGACTATAAGTTCAACTATCATGACCAATAATTAAGGATTATAGACAGGGGTTGGTATGATTATATATATTTTTATAATGGACACTGAATTTTTATTAAAAAACTATAAAAATATTACCAATACAACGCATCAAGAAGAGAGAATAATGAAACTAATCTACCAAAATTTCTTACAAATTCAAGAGTACAAAGAAAAGTGAATACTTATATAGAGAAAGTATACCATCAAAATCTAGAAGCATTTTTTAATCTTCTTGTCTCTATTCAACCGAGACGCATAACGGGTTAAAAAGAATTGAGGAGCAACACAAACTATCAGGCAGAATGTTCCGCTACTCAGAACTGATTATATCGACAAACAACCATCATCCGAGTGGGGATCT
This sequence comes from Hibiscus mutabilis, assembly GCA_019671005.1. Taxonomy (NCBI): domain Eukaryota; kingdom Viridiplantae; phylum Streptophyta; class Magnoliopsida; order Malvales; family Malvaceae; genus Hibiscus; species Hibiscus mutabilis. The sequence goes on along the minus strand of CM033719.1, from coordinate 68,070,697 downwards.
AACTTTCTATGACCACAGACAGAATTATAATTAAAAACTAGCGCCGTTAAAATCTCTTTGCGAACACCAAACGACCGCTAAAGTATGCTGAAATCATACCAAAAGACAGGTGAAACGAAACTACAAAAACAAAAAAACGTGCCACAAAAATAGAAAAAAAACATGCCATGGAAGCAGAGAAAAAATAGTGCCATAAAAACAGTGATTTTTATTAAAATATAAAAAATAAAGAAAAAAATAAAAAAAATATTAAAAATCGATGGTCGACAACTAATACTAAGACTAATAGTCGACCACTGACTAAAAAAACAAAAACAAAAAAGGTTTGTAACGCTCTCTAGCTTGTAGAGAAATTTTTTTTCTATCCCATCAAAATTCTCTTACAATTTCTTTCGACAAATGACATCAAAATTGTTAAATTTATATGTTTTTTTTCTTGTTAAAATATATTTCAAGTTCAAGTACCATTCCTAAATTTAGAATTCAGTACCATTACTTTTATTTTCAGAAAATTTATCTTTTTATTTTTATTTAAAAAATTCATACAAAAAGTAAAAACTTTAACTCAAAAGGCTCGAAATAAAATAGATACAAACATCACCAAAACTCGACGATGGAAGGTAAAAACTAACAACAAACAATATTAAAAAAAAATTATATTACAATAATAAGACACTTTGACAACACAGTCATTACCACAATCACGAACAAAAACAATGACCGTGAGCTTGTAACAAACTACATTTAAGAAACTAATACTAATTGATTAGTATTTTTATTATATTTATGTTCAACATTTATGTTATTTTTTTTAGGTAGAGAGGTACTTACATTTCTAAGACAAATACTGAGATCCTAACTCGTATAAAATAGAACAACATAAACATTTATAACTACTCGACCAATTAACAAATCTCAACATTTATATTATTTTTATTTTGATATAGGATTCTAGAATACAATTATCTTAAATATAGCACCGCGGTCTAAAGCTTTTATATTGAACAAGTAACTAAGCATTTTTGTTCACCCAAATAAAAAATTTGGTATACATGACCTATAAGAATATAATAGAAAATGTGACGATCATATTAGAAAAGTAATCCTATTAATCATTTACATTTTTTTGTATTATATTTTTCGTTTCCAAATTATGAATATACGATTTCCAATACTGTGATGTGTTGCTAAAATGTTGAATATATTTTTTTAAAACAAGGACAATGTTAAGTAAGAAAATAAATTTAAATGTACCATGACAGTGGGCTTAAATTTAAATTAAAATGTAGTTGTTGGTTACTTCATAGGTGTTTTAAATATACTTTTTGTGTTTTTTATTAATATTTAAATAAATAAAATAGAGAATAGTAAAACAAAATCATTTATAAAATTAAAAATCTACCATTAATCTATCAAATAATAATTTTTTATTTAATTTAAAGGTCTATAACTATATGTTACTCTCTCTTTTTTAAATGTTTAAAACTTTATTTTTTTTAATTTAGAATTTATATAATCTTTAAATGAATAAATTAAAACCCACTACTTAAAAGATCAAACATGAAATTATTAGATTTTTAATAATAATTTAGAAATTATTAAAAAATTATTAGTGTGATGCAGTTAGGGATGGCACGTGGTGGGGTGGAGCGGGTTTTTAGCCGCTCCAAACCTTCCATGATCGAATAACTCTTAAACCTGATCCCGCTCCGCCTCGTTTCGAAATTAAATATTAATTTATCCGTACCGCCTCGCCCAACACATAAACTCTTAAATTCGACTTTAATCCGACCCGATTTTTTTTTTAAAAAAAAATTTAATCTTCACCGACGATAAATGTTAGATTAGAACAATCCACTATCACGATCACAAAATGTTGCTTCAATGGACTTTAAATGTATATAAAAATAAAATAAAACAATTTTAAATTACCCACATGAAAAATTACATATTTAAAAGAATAAACTTGAACCATTGACCGTCAGAATCAGATATGTTAAAACTTAAACAACGTACAATAAAAATTTACACTAAGCACAAACCCAAAAATAGCTTAAAACCATAAAAATGTTTATATATAGTGCTATTTTAATAAATATAATAAAAAATATAAGTATATAATTAAAAATATACTGGGGTGAGGCGAAAAATTTCTAACATATACCCGCCCCGCCCCGCCCCGTCCCGATCCTCGAAATTTAAGAAGAAATACCCGATCGGGTCGGGACACATCGGATCAGGTTGGAGTCAAATAATTTTGTCATCTCTAAGTGTAATGTGTAGCGCTAGTTGCTTATTGCGATGTACGTCGTTTGTTCTAAAATTTTCCCTAGGTTAATTAAGTACTATATCAGGAAAAGACGTTAAAATCATCTGTATAAATTATGACAAATATAATTATAATAATGTTTTTATATACAAAATACTTTACCATTTCACTTGTGATATTTTTAGATATATATATTACTGAAATAATGTGATTAAAAATTATTATATATAATCTCGTTATAGAAGGCAGAGTTGATGGAAAAGGGTTAAATGTAAAAACCAAGAATCGGGTGATGTAAATAACAGCAGCTTTAAGAACGGTGGGAGGATTCATGTACTGTTGCAAGGCTGTAACATTTATGGATTTTGGTTTCCGTTTCTTTCTTCTTCTTCTTTTTCCCTTTGTCCCGTTAGTTTAAATATGATATTAGATTTGATAATTTTTTTGATAAATTTTGATCGTAAATTTAATTCTGAAGGGGGAGAAAGAGAACTCTAGGAAAAGTAAAGAAGTGCTTTTGGTGAGTTTAGAACCCATGACTTAAGGGAAATGAGGGAACAAAGATGAGCATGTTGGTCAATCGGCCAAATGTAGACCTGACAAACTTGACCCGATACCCGAGCTGATTTACCCGACCCGAGACCCAATATAGACTCGAACATGATGGTCTAAACTTGACCCGAATCCGAACCAAAATTGAACTGAACCAAAACTGACCCGAATTTAGTTAAAACGAAGATCAACCCAAATAAAAATTAACCGAAACCGAAAACAACCAGAACCGAAAATCAACCTGAACCGAAAGAAACCCGAATTTTATTTCCTCAAATATGTATGTTTTATTCTCATTTTGTATTATATTATTAATTAGCAACTACCTTTAGTAATGGTTTAATATCATTTTTTTTCTTTAAAAGATAGTCTTCATATATTGACTCAAATTGTAAGCCGACCGATCCGATATTGACCCAACCCAAAAAGTCAACCGATCCAATATTGACCCGACCCGAAAATCAACCGATCTGATATTAACCTGACCGATTTGAAATAACATAAACCCGAACTAAATTCGAATCAGACCCGAATCGAACATAAACCAAAAATAACCTGAACCGAAAATCAACTCGACCCGAATTGACCCGACCCAAACTCGATCCGAATGACCCAATTGCCACCTCTAGCCAAATGTACTTTCTCTAGATCTGATAATTTTGAATACAAATAATCATATGATGACAGAAAATTCGTTAAAATATAAAATGATATAAACAAAAATAACACAAACACCTTACAAATACATGAATATATCAAAAATTATAAATACAATTTGACAAATTTGTAAACTCAAAGCAATTTTTTTGTATATTTCTCAAAATTTATATAACAAAGTAAAATCCATATTAATATGTTACCAAATATAAAATTAAGCCAAACCTCACGAATACACTAAACTATAACATTAGTTTTGGTTATAGCAAGTGCTGAAGTCGGAAAATTTTCAGGGAATTAAAAATTGAATTAATTTTTTTACGAAAGTCAAAATGTAATTTTTATCGTTACATTGGTTTCTGACATTACAAATCAGTTTCTGAAATTACAACTTTTAGGACTAAATCAGCATTTTATCATTTTAGGAGACATATTACAATTTAACTATGTAATAACGTATAATTTCTAGAAGGGCTTAAAAACAATTTTACCATTTTAAGATGCCAGAACCTTAACTTAGCCACTGGTTCTGGCACTAAGTTGGTCACTTTCTTTTGTAAAAAAAAAAAAAACAGAGGCCCGGTTCAGGTGATTAGAATCTTGTGGGGATGTCGGGTTTTAACTTCCTAACATAAACATTGACAAGCAGACAAATAGGCAGTTCAAGCACAACTTTAAATAATCATTAAGATGTTGGATGATATCCTATGGTCCTGGAATTTTAGGGTTAGCAACGAGGCAGAACGGTACGAGACAATTTTTCCCCGTCGTGACCCGGAATAAGCCGGGATTCAAGGGCCTGCATTTCCTGCTTGTCATCTTACATGCTCGCATCTGAACAAACATCGAAACTATCTGTTATACATATAACAAGACTGTGTTCGAAGTTCAAGCTAATTCTGTTCATGAGAAAACAAGTTTATCCCATTCTAACAGTCATCTCGAGTCGATTGACAGAAGGAACATTGTTTTCACTAACTATAACCATATCACTAAATGACATTTGAATCTGAAAATCTAATTCAATCCAAGGAATAACTACTGCCACCAATAAAACCTTGGAACCCTAATAATACCGTAGTCATTACTTAGTACGGGCATAAACATTTAGCAAGCTAACACAACAGGAAAATAACCACAAATGCTTTATAGTTATATTCACTAATAAAGTTTGTATTACTCTCCAAAAACTGTTACTCGGGCCAGAATTTCATGAAGGCGGCAACAATGTATTTGAAAATAGCCAAAAGGGGGTTAGTTTCTTCCGCAGCACCTTTCGATGTCCGTTCCCACGATTTGCTGTCCATAGAAACCAAAGTATTATCCCAAGGAACTCTATAATATTGAAACCTAATTGAGTAAAGACTGATTCAACTTAAAAAGTAAAATGAGCAAAGGGTAGAAATACTAACAGATTAATTCTGTCTAATGTTTTATTGCTTCCTTTCTTCGAGTTAACGTGCTGCACGTCATCTTTACCTTCAGTCGTAACAGCTCCCTTCAGTGTTGACTCGCAAGTGCCATGAGTTTTCGAGTGGATGCCATTTGGAACATATATTGCCTGATGAAAATCAAAACCATCAGGTTCTCATTCAATCCAATACTACGATATTTCTCATTAATCAGTTCGTTAAGAAAATATACGGCCATATAGAACATGTAGTATAAAGACAAAAGACTTAAAGGGAAGATGTTTCCCCCCTGAAAATAAACACATCAGTTCAACCTAAAAAAAGTCATAAGCTTTCCCCAATCATCCCATAGTACTTGTTTATTTTGGGTCACAACGGTAGAAAGGCAAATAAACTATGAGAACTCAAGTGAACTTAAAATCGTCCAGAAAAAGGTGATTTACAATTTTCTCCCACAAGACACCAAAAAATATGAACAAATGCATGTGAGAGAGCATCTTAGTCATGTTAAATTATTAGCAAATATCATTGTTTCAGTTTTCAGCAAACACATTCAGTGAAGAGTCTAAAATCTAAAATGCGTGTGAACCACACACACACCTTTCAGGAGGAGAGAGGATTTGGAAGAGAATCAAAGCACTCCAACGCATCTATGTTGCTCCAAGTTCTCATTTTTCTTGAAGTAGCTATGTCCGACACTCGTGTCGTAAACATGGACATAGGGATGTGACCTCCAAGGATTCTCCAAATACATTAAAAACACTTAGAAAATTCTGACCATACCTATGTTGGGCATATGCCCGTGTCCAAGTAACATAGTTCAAAGCCACACTTTTGAAATTCTTCAAATAACAAGATTTGAGTATAGTGTCCCTTGAACATGTCAGTACGTAATCCCTGTTACACCCTTCAATTTTTTTAGTGATTTCATAGCAAGGCACGGCACTAATAGCACATAGACCCTGCACTGTACTCACAGTAACAACTCCCCGTTTATTCGACCTAAATTACAGTCAAACCACTGACCATTTTTATAAGCAAAACTTATAATTAGTGAATAATAGCAAGAGAAAACAAATATTTAGATGCTAATAGACAAAACCAGTTTATCACGCCGATTAAATCACTTTGTTTGATGTTTGACATAGACATGCACAAAGAATTTGGACAAAAGCTCACCTCTCCAACAATTGCTTGGTTTTGCTCATTTGTTTCAGAAGTTAAAATATCATCACGATAGACCTCTAATGCTGCACTGTTGTGAGTATCATCCATGGCAGTTCCCCCAGTAGAGCAATCCGAGCTTTCTAATAATGGATCTGAAATGTTTTCTACCACTTTATTATCTGCTAAATCAGAGTTCTTTTCCAACAACACATCCTCATTGTTTTCCACTTCATTCTCATCAGTCAAAACAGAAACCTCAGAGGAATTCATGCCATCCAACTTAAAACTGCCATTTTCTTGACTCACATTCACCTTCCCGTTTTCTGTTTGATCCAAGTTTTCATTTAATTTCCCAACATCACTAGACATTCCATCAATGATATCAGTAGGTTTAGCGACAGGTCGCAATGGAAATGTCTCTACTACTACATCTGCTGTTATTTGAGTGACTTCAGTTGTGGATGCATCCATTTCCTTTTCACTTTTATCACTTTCTGGAGGTTCAATTACTTGCACCTCTACAATTTCCACATTATCAGTTCCATTGGTTACATCTACAAGATTCCCATTAATAGTTTTCTCGCTGTAAATCTATTTATATTCAGATCCCATAGAAAGCTCATCAGTAACTGAAAAAACTGAATCATCACTAGCATCCTCATGAAGACTGGGAACAAAAGAATTTCCATTTGATTGGATAGACAACAGAGTTTCGGGTGCAATTGAAATGGAGCCCAGTGGATTTTGTTGTAAGAACAGATCAGTGTTCTGCTCCCCTTCAGTGAGCTTTGCAGGACCCAACACTCTATTTTCCTGAATTATCTCTCGTACAATCTCCCATACTATGTAGAAAGACCCACCAACTTCCTTGTGGGTAAGGTTAAGAGATGGAAAATTCCCATTGTTTGATTCTTGATACCTGCAAGAAGTATATCAATGGGAGAGTTTAACAGACAAATTTTTTATTGTTTAATTTCCATTACCTGCATCAAGTGAACCAAATAAATGGTACAGAAATGTAGCAACTCACTTCAGATTTTGGCTAAGGAAACTAGAAAGTAGATATTTTCGTTTAAGTGGTGACAACCTATAAGTTTAAAATTCCGCATGAAGAGAAATGAATTATT